>CM035779.1:20415026-20652520 GCA_020466155.1 Pachypeltis micranthus
TTCGATGGACGGAGATATAATATAAGCCTGCGAACCAAAAATAGAGGATTTTTGCTTTTTGGAGGTTTTTTTTGTAAACTTTTAGGATTTTAAAAAATAATCTATACTTCTGATACTAGTTCTCAGCGAACGCTCCTTTGGTTTGCTTTGAGTATCCTAAATGTGTCTAAAATGATGTTTCATTTTGAGCATTTTCTTAATTTCTGGAGTAACTGCTTCACTGGATTTGATCAATCTTATAGTGTCTTCTAGCAACCTATGTAGTGTATATATATGTTGAACGGAGATATAAGACATGACAGCTCGGAAAACGAGATTTGTCGAACGTTAATTTACCGTTTTCCCCACTTTCTCAAAAACGGCTAAACCAATTTAATCGTATTTACGAGGTACTGTAACTGTTGGTAACTAGCACCTACAATTTGTTTTTCGTTTAAGTTCCTGTAGAAATGCGTTGACCGAAAATACAGCGCTCGTATATGTAGCAGGTCGTCGAATTTACAAAAATTTAGGTTTTTTAGACTCAGTAAGCCTCAAAACGTAAAGATCTGAAGAAAACCCAAATTTTTTTTTGGGCCGATTACTATACTTTTCTTCCCTTCGGGTAGCGGAAAGTAAAAATGTAACCAGATGGGCATTGGACATGGGGGGGGGGAGATTTAAAAAATAACGCGTAATTTACTCATAAAAATTGTACGAGCGATCTTAAGCTTTGTATCTTCAATAATGTTATGTTATTAAAACCTGATAATACTTCCCCGTTTGTTTCTAAATAAAAAAAAGTGGATAATTATACAACTAGGAAACTAGTGGAGTTCTAAAACGTTACCTGCTCGTTCGAAGTTTTTTTTTTTTGTGAGCTTGGAAATTGCGCAAAGCGGACGGGTTCTGGTTACGTACTAAAGGAAACCTTCCTCCGGAGTGAAAATGAAAATCCAAAAGGATATCGCGGGCTGTTGCGTACGATCGCGAGGATCACTACGGCGATTAGATATCGAACAGCATCCTGAGGGGGGTAACAAACAGGCTCGAGAAGAAAAGCCTGGATTCCATTAAGACGACTTCAGAGAGAGTCTCATCGGCCGGGGTAAAAGTAGCCGGTTAATTGACGTCCTTTGATCTGAGGAACGTGCGGCACCGGTACGAAACTGAGCTCTTAAGATGAGTACCTACTTACGTACGAGTGCAACTGGTAGAGCGTTAGATGGAGAGTTCGCTTGGCTTGACTCGTGTCGACGTATGTGGACGTTATTGTGCTGGGAAAGACGAAAATGTCATCCAACAGCGCCTCGAAGTACATTTTGCGGGTTTCATCGCTTGACCAACTGCTCCAATCTCAGTTCATATTGACCCTAAGAACTTATTGTTATATAAATACCTACTGCGGCCTATCACACAATATTCTTCAGCCCCACGTCCATTCTACCAAGTAATGCAATAATTTTTTTGCAAACCTCGTATTGACTTGGAAAAACATAACGTTTTACGTAGAATCTGGTAGCTCTTAAAGTTCTGGAATCTATTAAGCCCACGCCCGTCATTTAAAAATCAACTTATAAGTAATACGTAGAAAGACTGTCAACGTGATTATTCTGAGAAGGTCCGTGTTGGTAGTTCTGGAATTATTAGAGAAACATTGCGAAAAAAAGAAACAAAACGTTAGTTTCAAGCCCGAACTGTCTATGGCCGCTCCTGATCATCCAATGTCCACCGCATAGGCAGTCTTTTGTATTTTGTTATACTTTTGCTCTTCATAATGAAGCTTCCACTTCATAGGCAGTATTTTGGACTATCGCCGTGATTGGTGATGAGGGGGGGGGGAGGAAAAAAACGTCCCTAAACCCCATTGTCGTCGAAATGTTTGATCATTTGTTGTGCTGCTCTCGTCATTTTCCACCAATCAAACTTATACGATACCGTCGAGTTATGTGAAGCTGTCCGTGCTTGATAATTAATCGAAATCTTTCTCGCCGCTTTTTGAGAGAAAATAATATTCAAAATTTTGACTGATACTTGTATTTTAATTGATTTTTTCGCTCACAACCCTTTGTTTCTTGATGGCACTGAAAAAACTTATCTGTGCCCACAACTAGGCCTATTGGCGGGGCTCATTTCCTGCCAGTTTCACCCCCAGCTCGTTCTGTGATGCCTCCAATACGTCCCCGCCATTCTCACACAAAACGCAATTCGACCTTGAGGTCGATCCTTGAACCTCCTCTGGTCGCAGAAAATGAACCCCAAGCACTCAGAGGCGCACTGCAGCCAGCCCCTCACCCAGAAACTCTAGCCCCACCTCGCAGGATCTGCAATTCTGTACCTCTGACTGATTGGCCAGGTGGTACAGTGGCTTATAAACAGGCCACATACCATCCATATACTATCGTTCCCATGACTGAGGATCTTACTTGTTTGTTCACTCCCTGGAGTGTTCGATAAACAGCCTTGACTGCTAAAGTTAACGTACCTGTTAGGTGAGGACATCTCCTCTGGCTGGTAAGATACTGTGGGTGAGCGTCAGTCAGTATAAAAGAGTTAGTTAGTTGGTCGTGGTCTTTAAATAGGAAGAGAAAGGTAAACGGGATGGTGGAGTGTCGTGGAAGGGTGGGGGGGGAGGAAGGAGGTCATGCACCTCTGGGGAAACCGGCTAGAGGTGAAAGGAGAAGAATCTAAGTAAAGTACGTCTTACATTGTCTGTTGAATGTCGATTCTAAGTATTTTTTGTATAGCGCAGTCTGTGAATACGTCAGTTGGTTGTTTTCATTTGTGTAGTGTTTTGAGTGGTGTAAATATGGTGTCGCATTTTGTGTTGATTTGTTCATTTATGATCTGTCCATTGAAGTTTTTTTGTTTATAGATTTCGATGTTTTCTAATGTGTTTTTTGGCCAGGCACGTCCCGCCTATAGCCATGCACTTCTCCTCCCACTTACCAACCTCCTTGATCAAGTGGCTCTTGGTGGACCCTGCAAAGGGCTCACGTCCCTTTCCTCGCCAGTCTATCGTCCTCCTCATTCCTTTCTATTCCTATATGACCTGGCGCACAACATAGTGTTAATGCGTTTTCCTTGGCCAAGCTCTCCTGACCAATCAGGCATTCCCAAATCAGCGTGATGGTGTAGGAAGCCAAGGCCTCGTGACTGCCTGACATAATGTACCTTCTTTTCCGCTTCAGGCCCCTACGCAGGAGGTGCTGCACACACACCGTCACAGCAAAGAGCTCTGCTGTGCTCACAACCTTACTTTGGCGTCCTATCTGTAGGCTAAATATCAAATTCGAGTCGATTTGGTTTTACCATTTTCTTTGTCACGTTCACACACGCAGATGGTGTTCCCAAATGGCGTTTTTCGGATTCCCCGGAGCCCTTGAAAAAA
Source organism: Pachypeltis micranthus (assembly GCA_020466155.1). NCBI lineage: Eukaryota > Metazoa > Arthropoda > Insecta > Hemiptera > Miridae > Pachypeltis > Pachypeltis micranthus. The sequence continues at coordinate 20,418,397 of CM035779.1, forward strand.
TCGTTCGGCAGAAGACCACTTATATTATTCTTCCTACTTCGTAGGGCTAAGGAAAGTAAAAATTCATGGTTCTTAGTGTTCGGAATTTATTGCGATGTCTCTACTTATGTCTCGATCTTCATTTACAAGTGGCGCGTAGGTATTTTATAGGTAGATTTCATCGAGTCTTTCACATCCTGTGCTGTTGTCTTGTTGGATGCGTGAGTTTGCAGTTTGTTGTCTGGCGTGTGCTTCTCCAGTCCAGACTGACGTGTCCCATGTTCACCTATTGGTATTGAAGTTAAACGGTTGCTCTTTTGCGTACGAGTGCGTTCCAGTCGATCGGCAATAATCAATCTTGTCACACCCTCACATTCCTCTCAGTTCTATTTCTCTTCATCGATTTCCTCAAATTTCGAAAGGAGTAAATTTAGCCGTGAGGGCGTTCAAATTCCTTCGCGTCCACAGTAACTACGAGAGCGTGTTCAGAACGGTCATTCCACGGCAAGTCCAACATTAGCGTCGCCTCATTATATTTGTAAATCCTCTTAAAAAAGTTTGCCCGTCATTTCCAAAACCGAACACCCCCGGAAACAACGAGAGTTTGACTCACAAGACACACGAAGGCGCGAACTGTTGCGTGAGTCACAACAACAATCGTTCGAGTGCATTTTCTTTGTTTGCCGCGGAAACGATCGTTCAGTCTTACGAGATTAGAGAGAATTGTGGACTTTTCGATTTCTAAGCGCCCATCGACTTTAGTACCGTCATCTAACCAAACGTCGACCTGCTCTTTCTTTTGTTTTTGTTTTCTGTCCTTGCAATATTTTCCGATGTTGCAACCTTCACGCATTGGCCGGTGGCGTCGCTAGAACAAATTTTCGACGAACAGAAAAGCAACAGTTACAACTCAACGCTTATTTACACAATTAAGTAACTCAAAAAGAGTTGAAAATGTGAGCTCAAAAAGCTCGACAAATATTTTACCTTTCCCCTCAGACATAAAAGCAATTAAAAAGTCGAGAGGTTTGTTCGGTGCTCTATCATGTTTTACGTAATAAATTGTCCAACTCCAATTGAACGTATATTATGTTGAAAGGGGCCCCAGGCACCTTATGAACTATTTTTGGAGGTTTGTACTAAATTGAACACATTTTTTACTTTACTTGGCTCCACGAAGCAGCCACGAAAGTTCCGCTCTGTGCAGTGTTTCTCTGAGCTTTTCTCAAAAACGGCTCCAACAATTTTGATACAATTTTTTATAAGAACATTTATAAATAACGCAACGGTGCCTTAAAATTCTCATTCTTGGGAAAATGACGAGAGCCGGACTGTAAAACATTTCGCAGACAATGAATTTTAGCGCAGTCTTTTCCTTGTAGATACCGCTCATATCATACACGCATTCTCAGAATAATTCATGTGTTAGTCCAATAAACTAGTCGTACGATGAGATTTTAATAACGGTCATCAAATCGTTCGGAGCACCCCCCGAAATTCCGGAATTCAAACCTCCGTCGTTTCACATCACTTTCCTCGCAGTTTTTACCCGATAATGCTAAGTCCGCAAACACGACCCTTCTCGGAAAAATCAGTTTGACGGTCTCATTAATCATTTTTCAGTACTGGTTGTGGAATAAGTACGAGCAACTCCGTAAATTCCGGAAGTTCAAGAACCACCAGTTTCCACATTCTACGAGTGAAGTGCAGACGTACGAATGAAAAAGAAATTTGACTAGTTGCTTGAGCGATAAAAGTCGCTGTGAATACCTGGGCCTGACGAACGTTGTGTGATGGGTCGCACCAGATATTGTCTTATTTCGTTTTCTTCAGATCTTTTAAAGGCTTCTAAACTTTAAGCTGCGTTCTGAAAAACACCATTTGAGAAAATAGTCTGTGTGTGCGTCTGTGAACACGATTGCGAGAACTTAATCGGCTCAAACTTCATACTTATACTATGGAACCCCAGAATAAGGGATATGAGCGTAATTGTTTCTAACACCGCGTAACACCACTTTTTCCACCTAATAAACAGCTTCAGTGACAGCAACAAACAGCAAGTTTGTGTGTGTACAGTTCCAAATGGCATGGAGGAACTATCAAAATTTTATCCGTAAGGAAATTACAAGGCCAGAGCGATAAAATATCGAAGCGTTATTGAAAAAACCCTATTTTTGCACAATTTTCCCCTCGCAATTGTAATTCCCACTCGTTTGAAGCCAGGTTTCTTCCAAAAATCATACTTTGGAAGGGGGGGGGGTTACTCTGCAGTTGGTACTCAACTTGGTTACTCAGACGCTCATAAACCTTAAACAAATTAGAAGGGACACTAGTTAAAGCAGTTTCACTTCAACTTATTTCGAGTTTATTAATCGATTTTCCATTCCTTTTGCCAATGTTTTTTACTGCAATGTCTTACAATTTTTCAACAATTACGTTTTTTGACCACATTACCACTTTTGACTTGGTTGCCAACAATGCTGAATTTTTCTGTTTTCTCGTGGTTTCAGACAGGTTTTCATTGTATTTTGCATCTACTTCGTAACTGCCTTTAATCGATTTTATTCAATTTTCATTGTAATTCCCAACAATTTTCACTTCTTTGACTAAAAAAATAAATATCTGGTGCATTGCAACACACAACTTTCCTTAGCTCTACGTCAATTCACTTTGTACATGGCTAATTCTATTTAATCAATTCATTTATCACTCAGTTAATTTGAACTTGATCAAACAACGCTTTACGGCAGCATGAAGCGGCAGCGATTACAGTTAAAGAATGTATTGTGCTGCTCGTACTCATTCCAGGACCATTATTGAGCAAATGGTACCCAGAAAATTAATGAGGCTGTAAACACGGATTTTTGAAGGAGGATAGTAATCACTTTTGCAGAGTTATTGGGTAATAACTGTTAGAACTGGTATTAAGCGAAACGGCGGTAGTTGAAATTCAGGAATTTCTGGAGAGAGCCCCATGTATCTCATGAGCGTTTTTAAATACTCACCCTATAGGTATTGGATCGGACTACAGTACCAATTTTCTTTAACATTCTACTAACATTCCAGCGGAGTTTAAAAGGAAAAACGCTGCAAATTATTACACAACGGTTTATTATTCGGATAATCAGCTTGACCTAGCATTAATGCTCCGAGACCCATCCTGTTCGATTCAGCATCGAAAAATATCATAATGAAACCCAAAAAAAGGCCGAAAAGAACTGAATCGTAATATTAAAATAAACAAAAAAAACACGAAAGTATCTAGAAAAAACTGAATTTTAATATGAAAACATGCACGCTAAATACTAATATCAAAATTTAACCAAAAAACTATGAAAAAAACATAATGAGAATGAAACGAAAGAATCTAAAAAAATTGAATCGTATTAAAACGAAAACGTCGGGGAGATTGGAAGAGTACGGCGAATGGGGAGGGACCGGGCGTTGGGAGGGGAGCGAGCGGGGGGGCGCAATCGCTCGCCTCGCACTCGCTCGCCTCGAGAGCGGTTGGTTTTAATGAGACGGGCGGGGCGGAGGGAATTAAACGACGAAACGCTTGTAGCTCCCATGTTGTACTGCGTTTCGTTAATTTTTTAACCGTTTTTGCCCATTACAACCACGGGCTTCGTCCGATCGGATTGCCGAGATGGCGGGCACAACTAGATACCAAATCGGATTTTTGGGCGAAAGAACGAATTTTTTAGACCACGTTAAAGGCACAAAACGGCCCGGACGGCGGACGGCGGACGGGGGACGGGGGACGGGGGACGGCGGACGGACATTGCAAATTTGGAATCTCCATGTCTTGAAACGTAAAGTATCAAATTTTGAGGGGGGGTTGTAAAAAATTTTTCGTGACCGAAAACATAGGGTTATTATTCAGAATGAATAATAAACCAAAAACCACGGCAAAAACGCTTTTCGTCGAAAATTTTGATAATTTATTGTGCTGCTCTCGTCATTTTCCTAAAAATGGGATTTTATGGTATAATTATCTTATTAAGAGCTATCTAGATAAAAAATTTAATCAAAATCGTTAGAGCGGTTTTTGAGAAAAAAAAATTGGTGTTTTGATCACTATGATAACTATAGTTAACTTTCGGGGGATTTTGCCCATACCCTTATTTTTGCGTCCCATGGTAACCTGTAGGCTAGGCATCAAGATTCAACTGATTTGATACGGTTGTTTTCCCTAGAAACCGCGCTAAAATCAATTTCGTCGAAAAATTTTGATAATTTATTGTGCTGCTCTCGTCATTTTCCCACTAATGGGAATTTTATGGTATAGTTGCCATGTTAAGAGCTACCTATATTAAAAATGTAATCAAAATCGTTAGAGCGGCTTTTGAGAAAAAAAATATTTGGTGTTTTGATCACTATGATAACTATAGTTAACTTCCGGTGGATTTTGTTCATACCCTTATTTTGGCGTCCCATGGTCACCTGCTGGCGAGATATCAAGTTTGAGCTGATTTGGTACGGTGGTTTTATCTAAAAATCGTATACAGACACACATACACACACACAGACCCACAGACCATTTTCCCAAATAGTGTTTTTCGGACTCAGGAGGGTCTGAAACGTAAAGATCTGAAGAAAACTCAAAATTTTTTTTTTAGCCGAATGAAAGGAAAGTTATGTTTCCTTTCTACTTCGTAGAGCCAAGGAAAGTAAAAAGTAACCCGATTTGGACTGGATTCACAACAATTTTCATTACCTCAACGACCTTTTCTCAATTTAATAACAGTTTTCACTCGAAGATTTTATTTGAACTACCAGCAGAATTAACTCGATCTTCGCGCTTTTCTTAACAATTTTTCGTAGATTTCGAAATGATTTTTAAAAACGTCTGAACTCTATTTTTCATAAAATTGTACTACTAGATTTTCAAGCAGTTCTACTCGATTCGAGCAGTTCTCCAGTTTTAATTGTTTTGAAGTTGTAGTTGAAAGAGAATTCAGGCGCAGTCTCAAAAATCTAAATTAAAATACCGTAGATTTCTAAATGTTCGAAAACGTATTACTACGTCAGTCGTATGGTCACCTCGATAGTTGGGTACCCGCATAACAGACCCTTCTTTCGGTAACACTTTCCGATTCCATCACTCTACCAATTAATCCGATCCGATTCAAATAAATTTGGCACAGCTTAGGTCAACGTTCTAAATGGAAACTGTAAGCGCTTAACGTTCCGGATATTATTCAGTACCCATCTCACAAACCTTTATTGAGTATAAGCACGCAGGTGGTTCATAGACAGCACGATATTTTTTTAGAAAGATTCGTGTCAATTGTGATTGAGTAAACACTGGGAAGAAAGATGATCAATGAAACAGCTGAGGTATGAATTACCCAATTTGTAGGACTGCTTCTAATTATCTTTCATCGTATTAGTAGGACATTGGAACGATTTTTGCGAGAAATTTTGGACGAGATTTACGAGATCAAGAAAAATCTGAACTAAAAGCGCTTTAAGTGAACAGGTTTTTATAATTTATAGCGCTGCTCTAGTCATTTTGTAGCTAAATATATAGGTTTGGATCGATTTTGCTCATACCTTATTTTGGCGTCTCCTATTGACGTGTAAGCCAATTTATTAATTTGAGCTTATTGCTCCAGCCGTTCTCTACACACAGATCGTTTTCTTAAGTTGTGATTTTCGGACTCAGGAACCTCAAACGTAAAGAGCTGATGAACACTGTAGGGCTAAGAATTGATTGATAAAGTGCACAATGTGTTGAGGAAAGGTGTGTGATGCGTCGCTTCAGATATTTCGCAGTGTCTGTAATTCCTGAACTGCAATCCCGAACCTTCCTATAAAAACCGTGTTGATAGTCACATAAATTACTTTGCAGGTTACTCAATAGAAATCGTGACATGAGTAGGGGTCACTCAATAAAATTTTGCAACTATAAGAACCATCGGTTTGAAACCACGTAGCCACAAAAACGTCTGAACGTACGGGGAACCGAGGAAAGTCGTATATTAAGTATCGGACATTTACTCATTTTTTCATGCGTTATCGTAGGGTTAGGAAGTTGTGCGATCGCCTCGGACTCAGACGTTAGTTCGTGAGGATTGAACGGAGGGGCGCGGGCGTTGGCGGAGGGGGACTGGTCCTGGTGCCCCTCGACGGATCCTTAACTTTCCGTTTAGTGTCAGTTCACTGTTAACCTCAACGTCAGCCGCGTCACGATCTCTCAGGGTTCACCTGCCCCTCTCTCACCAAAAGTCGCTTCTTCGAGCCACCACAACTTTCTTTCCTGGTCGTAAAAGAAGAAAAACAGGAAATAAAAAACAAAGACCACCCCCCCAATCGTCACCAAAAAACACAAAAATTCTCTCGCCGTTCCGTCCAAAAAATGGGAAATCGTAATAAAAACGAGCTCAAGACGTAATCGATCGTTTTGTTTTTGGACCCCAGTTCGTTTGATATGCCTTGAATTTCGAATGACAATTCACGACTTGTTCGTCGGTATCAAAATTTGAACGAGAATCGATAATTTCGGGAGTGCGGTCAATGTGTGCTATGTTCAGCTCCATCATGGTGTTCGGAAGTGGAAATAAATTCAGGATCCGGAGGTAATCCATGCATTTCTACCTCAATTTATTGCTTTCTTATTATTTCTAGTGTAGTGAAGAATTTCGTGGTGCTCTCTTGGTCAGTACTCGATGGATATATTCCTCCACATTTCATACTTGAATTATTAACCCTTCCCTACCATGACATGCATACATTTCACAACACATCACCTATCTTTTTTTTTTTTTTTTCGACGTCTCATTTTTACAAGCTCCTCGATGGTATGTGTGAACATTGTTGCAACGTACAACACCGTGTTCATTTGTTCATCCTTCGTGTTATTGCATGCACCAACGAAATGTCGGAACGTCGAATCGTATTGGCTGTTGAAGCATTAACGACGAAAAAGGCGTTATTTGTTCTTATTAGATACGTGCACGTTTATTTTTATTGTTTATTTGTTCGGCGAGAATGCGTTGGTATTACGTTTATGTGAATCAAATAGCGGCCCGCATCGAGCGCGTATAATTATCATTCAGAGTGAAAGTATCTGGCGCGAAGCATCAACCAACTTTCCGCAACCCCCTTAAATTCTAAGGTATCTGCATATTCGTCCGACGCATTTCTGAGGAAACGCTTAATGCAGGTGCTTGTTAACGAAAGCCCCCTTCGAGTTGGTATAAAATAGTTTTAGCCGTTTTTGAGAAATGTCGATAAACGATCTATCGGCCAATCTTGAGTATGGGTCGCTGTGAGATTGATTAGGTCAGGTTGATCAAATTAATTCAGTCTTACGTACTGGGGAGTATTAAAAAAGATAAAGAAAAAACACGCTTTTTGGGTGATTCTGGATGTTGTCTTCGTGCAATGGGTTGTCAGAGAAAGACTTATGGAGAAAAGTATATAGGTAGCGACAACTTGAAGACACCCTGTGAGTTTAATGTTAATAGTTGAAGCCGTTTTTCCAAAAAGTTTAGCGGAGGGAGTGCTGCAAGTTGAATTAAAATCGTTACAAGTATTTTCGAGAAAAATGTTGAAAACCCCTAATTTTTACTTTCCGCTACCCGAAGGGAAGGAATAGGGAAGGTATAGTGATCGGCTCAAAAAAAATTTTTGGGTTTTCTTCAGATCTTTACGTTTTGAGGCCTACTGAGTCTAAAAAACCTAATTTCGGCGCGTGGTCCGTGTGTGTGTGTCTGTAGTTCGATTTGCGGAAGAACGGCTCTGAGCTTGAGCTGTTTCTATTTTTGTTTTGATTGAGCTGTTTCTATTTTTGTTTTGTTTGTTATTTTTTGTAGACCCCAAAATAAGGTTATGGACGATTTCGGCAGTTGGGAAGGGGGGGGGAGGACGAAAATGTACCAAAAACTAAGGTTTTTCACATTTTTCTCGAAAATGGCTCTAACGATTTTGATTAAACTTTCAAATTATCTTCTACTTATCAATGCCTAACTTTTCTTCTCTATACATATCTCCATGAAAATACGGTGAACGGAGATATGCGCCCCTGAAGCAAAAATAGGTTTTTTACGCTTTCTGGCAAAACGCCTTCAGCGATTTTCACCAAACTCACAGGATCTTTTCAAATAGTTAATACCTACATATTCTTTTCAATAAATGTTCCTGTGACGGTCCATTGAACAGAGATAAAAATCAAAATGTGTCGAAAATAACGTATTTTCTAACATTTCCGTAAATTCCAGGGTAACTTTTTTACCAGATGTGATAAATCCTAATGGAGTGTCTTTTAGTCACCCATACCCACATTTCGTTCCGTATAATTATTTCTGTATATATATGTTGAACGGAGATATAAGCCAAGTTAACTGAGAAAAGGAGATTTGTCGAATATTAATTTATCGGTATTCCAATTTTCTCAAAAACGGCTCTAACGATTTCGATCAAACTTTCGGAGTACTCTCAGCTAACTAGTCCCTACATTTTGTTCTCCATAAATGTTCCTGTAAAAATGCGTTGAACGAAGATATAGCGCCCGCCTATGTAGGTGGTGTTCGAACTTACGGGGGTGGCGGAAAGTTGTGTGTTGCTACGCACCAGATATTTTATATATGTCGACGACCCCCTCTCCCTCCCAGACACGCTCGTCGATTGGAAACCTTTTCCGCAATTGAGACGTATGGCACACAAACAAACGCAGACCTCGCCGAAATTAGGTTTTTTCTCTAATTGTCTTTAACAGGTTTTCTGAGTCACTTCCAATCATAAGAGTCGTTATCGTAAATCAGGTTTATTTTTAAAAAGGCTTTCGAATGAGGAATGAGTTTAACAAATGAAGAGCTTTCACACGACAATAAAATCATCCCTGTAGGATGGAAACTGCAAAATTGGCATTCTTCGCTTACAGTTTGATCGTGGATGGAAACCAATCGGAAACGTATCGCGTGTCTGGCAATTTCAATTACTTGATAAAGAGCTTATATACTCGTATCAATCTATCGCCCCTCGTCCGAAGTTTCTTATTTTGGTCGCGAGCTGTCTACTGAATTTGAAGGGCTAGACGGTTTTTGAGGAGTTGGCATTGAAAGTTTTTTTTTCTTGTTTTTTTTTAAGCTATCCTCATTTTGTTTCAACCAGTTTCATTTCGTTTTGTGTATGCGATCCTGTTGCAATCGGACACCTGTCCAAACACCAAGAGGAGGCGAGATGCCTTAGCAGTTGTTTGTTCGGTCGCATAGAAACTGGCAACAATGTTTAGATGTTATTGAGCGGCTCAACATGAATTCACAACTTGGGCCGCCGCAGAGAGGTATTTCCTCGACAAAATATTTCTTTTTCGAAACCCACCGAAATTGTCTTCCCTCCGGTTTAAATTGTTTGCGACGCTCGAGCTTCCCCGACGTTTTGAGTAAAGCCGATCAAAAATTGCCTGCAGTTAGACGTAATGAGACGATGGGCGTGTTTAAATGAAGATCACATTTCTTGTACGAGTAGGAACTACACGACTTGCACGAGCTCCGAATGAGGAGTCATTTTAGGAATTACTTCCGTCACTATTGGGATATAATAATTTTTTCACAATAATAATAATTTTCAGTCACAATCCGTAATCAGAGAAACGCAAGAACGTTTTCCGTCCTTCGAACATTTTTCTCTAGTCGTATGCTCACAATTTATTGGACACATCTGTCATATAAATGTCAATCAGTGAAAGTTTATTAACACGAATTACGTTATTTGTGTTACACACAGACAAGTCTCTCCTCGTGAAATCACTCCGAAGTGAAGTAAGTGTTCGAACTAGCGAACTCTCGTCGAATGAAAATTAAGAGAGCCATATATTTATTTAAATGCGTTCTTTCCGTTACCCGAAGGACAAGAAAATATCGGCTGTGACGCTTCACACAACTTTCCGTGGCCTCTTGACTCTAGAAATTAACCAAATCTGTTTTTCATTCTATTTAAAAATTACGTTCTACGTGACAGCGTGGGACGCTAATGGTTCCGGAATTTATTGTGCTGTTCCTACTTGTGCCACGATCATTATTGAGCAATTAGTTTACAGGTCATTTAAGAAACTGTCTTCGTGATTTTTACTTTCCTTGGCTCTACGAAGTAGAAAGGAAAGTTATGTAATCGGCTGAAAAAAAAAATTTCAAGTTCTCTTCAGATCTTTACGTTTCAGACCCTCCTGAGTCCGAAAAACGCTATTTGGGAAAATGGTCTGTGTGTCTGTGTGTGTGTGTCTGTGAACGATTTTTAGAGAAAACGACCGTATCAAATCAGCTCAAACTTGATATCTAGCCTGCATGTTACCATGGGACGCCAAAATAAGGGTTTGATCAAAATCCACCGAACGTTAACTATAGTTATCATAGTGATCAAAACACCAAACATTTTTTTTCTCAAAAACGGCTATAACGATTTTGATTAAATTTTTTATATTGGTAGCTCCCAATACGGCAACTATACCATAAAATTCCCATTAATGGGAAAATGACGAGAGCAGCACAATACATTATCGAAACTTTCGACGAAATCGATTTTAGCGCGGTTTTTAGAGAAAAACAACCGTACCAAATCAGTTGAAACTTGATTTCTAGCCTACAGGTTACCATGGGACGCAAAAATAAGGGTATGGGCAAAATCCATCGATAGTTAACTATAGTTATCATAGTGATCAAAGCATCAAATATTTTAAAATAAAATACGGCTCTAACGATTTTGATTACATTTTTTATATTGATAGCTCTCAAGAAGGGAATTATACCATAAAATTCCGATCCGTGGGACGAGAGCAGCACAATAAATTATCAAAATTTTCGACCAAACGCGTTTTTAGCGCAGTTTTTTCCTTATAAATTCCGCTGAAATTTTAGTAGAATGTTAAAAAAAATTGGTATCGTAGTCCAATCCAATACCTAAAGGGTGAGTGTTTAAAAACGCTCATGAGATACATTGGGCTCACTCCTGAAATTCCTGAATTTCAACTACTGTCGTTTCGCTTACTACCAGTTCCAACAGTTACTACGCAATAGCTCTGCAAAAGTGATTACTATCCTTCTTCAAAAAATTCGTGTTTACAGCCTCATTAATTATCTGTGAACCAGTTGCTCAATAAAGGTTCTGGAATGAGTACGAGCAGCACAATAAATTCCAGAACTGTAGGCGCTACCGTTTCCTGCTGCTGTGACGTGTTGTTGGACCTAGTTCAAAGGCCATGTACCTATGAATTGACGTAGAGCTAACGAGCTCAAAACGTAAAGATCTGAAGAAAACCCAAATTTTTTTTTTGGGCCGATTACTATACTTTCCTGCCCTTCGGGTAGCGGAAAGTAAAAATGGGCTAAAATAAATATTTGTCGAAATGTTTGGTGAATTATTGTGCTGCTCTCGCCATTTTTCCACAAATGAGAATTTTATCGTTTAGAGCTGCGTGTACAAAAAGTTCAATCAAAATCGGTGTAGCTGTTTTTGAGAGAAAAACAATTTAGTGTTTAGATCACTATGATAACTACTGCTAGTTTTGGGTGGATTTCGTTCTCGTTGTAAACTGCGCGCTAGATACCAACTTTGAGCTTGTTTGGTCCAGCCGTTTCTGCTCAATCGCGTTCACGGACAGACACACACAGACCATTATCTCAAATAGTGTTATTCGTACTAAGGAACTCTTAAAATGTGAAGAGAACTCTCATTAAAACCTTTTTCCCAGCCGATTACATAACTTCCTTTCTACTTCGTAGAACCAAGGAAAGTAAGAAATGGATTTAACGATTTAGCAAAAACGTATATTCGGATTTCCACGCACCGTTCTGTGGAAACCGTGTAGAGGAAAACACGCGTAAGAAGCCATTTTTTTTGCCGATACTTTTTCAATTACCTGCATGAAGCTCGAGCCTCTTTAACGCCTCAGTATGCAGACGTTCCCCATAATATTCCTCAGAACTGAAGAAAAAGGCAAAATTGTTTACGATTTGGTGCAGTCGAATTTTCTTCCTAAGAGCTTTGAGCGTTTTCTATTTCACGTACAGAGCATTTTGACGGAAATGATAGCTGTATTACTACGTAGCAAACATTTCTATAGAACGTGTGACAGAGCAGCATAGATTTGCACGTGGAGATGAGGAAAGTTGTGCGATGAAGTGAAGTCGCAACAGGCAACTCCCTGACACAGATCAAAGCGTTCAACAATTCCGAGTGCACCAGAAATCCTAGCTTTTGCCCCGATTCTCGGAGCCGACGAAGACGAAAGTCACGAATTGTACCGTATTCTGCGACGTCTACGTGCATAATCGATGCCAAATAAAATGCCGAACGTACCTAAACCTCTTCTCGAGTGATAATGAGAAACGTGGAGCGGAATCGCGACTGATGTAATTTTCGTTCATGCACCGCTGTTTGTTTCGTGTAAAAGCTCTTGTCGTCGAGAAGGAGTCAAAACCCGTGGCCTACTAAAAAATGTAGAGTCGGAGGGAGAGAGAAAGAGGGATGAGCGGTAAATTAATATCGGCTTTCAAGGCGAATGGTAAATTGAACAGAAGGTTACGAATCAATTACAGCAAAACCGCACACCGTGAAGTTACGTAACGCCATGAAAATCTAATTCCCTCCTCAGACCCGAATGATAAATCTGCGTCACTTTTTTTTCGGTCCTATCAATTTCTCTGCTCATCGTCTCATTTCTCCTAAGGGGGAAGGTCAGTTAGACGAGCGATGATGTAAAATGTATCTCTTAATAGATTTATGTAATACGAGAAACCCGGAGTGAAGACGTTATCTTGTTGTGTAGAAGCAACTCTGTATGGTGGGAGCACGTCAAGCCTCATTGGCCCACTGTTGATGGAAAATTAAATAGACTGTTCTTCTTGATAATGGACAACACTGCTTTGAGTGCACTGCCTATACCACTGAAACAAAAACATAGGAATATGACGTAAGAATCAAGTTCCAAGAGCACAACTTCCCTGAAGAGTTGTTAGGGATTAGCGGCCTTAATAAGATAGTGACCATTTACTGGCCACCACGGCGCTGCAAATATATTCTGCGCCTCTAGTAGTCCTCAAGTCAAGTTATCCTTTGAATACTATTTTGGGTGTGGAACTACCAGAATATTGATCAATTGACTGAACTGGCGCCCTCTGCCACGCTTCCTTTTCCTCGACGGCCAATAAAGGCAAGGAAAAAGCCACAAGGTTTGCCTCATTACGAATAATTATCAAGGCCACTTGGAGTGTGAGTTACTGGGACATAATCCTCATGCACAAGGCGCAATTGACAACTCCCCGCTGTCTGGGGTAGCAAACTCACTGTCAACTTACTTACTGGGGTCCTTCCAAACCTCAGGGAAGGCAGATAGTCCAAACTATCATGTTCTGGGATGAGGAAAAGCCGTAAGTTCCATCGAACCATTCCTTACGGGTTGTTTGACCTAAACATGGTACCAAAGGGATTGCACAACCCGCTGCATTGTGCCAGTGTATTATGGGTTAGGGCAACTATAAGTGGCTGCCTCTGCAGGACAAGGCCTGAAAAAGGTGGAAAATGCGGTTGCCCTGAGAACATCGTGGTGGTCGCGGGGTCGCTGGAAGGTCAGCCCCGTCCCAATTTATTTTTAACCCGCAGGGTCTGAGGGAGGTGGGGGCCACCCAGTCAGTACTTCCCTAGACATCCCCAAAGCAGCATAGTAACTGTCAATCAAAAGACAGTACAGGCCCAATCCCAGAAAGCTGATCTCCTGTGGATCCCCTGTGGGGGGATCAGGGGGACCCGTGACTTAGCCGTTGAGTGCATGATGGACAAGTGGATAGTGAAAAAGGAGCTTCCCCTATTGTGGTACGAACTCCGTATACGCCACCCCACTCAACGAAAACATGCTGCACTAGATGAATTGGACATTAAGTAAATGGCGAGCGAAATGGGAATCCACGTCAAAGGGACAGGGCATGCATGAGAACGCATTTTTTAGACCACGTTAAAGGCACAAAGTGGCCCGGACGGTGGACGGCAGACGGACATTGCAAATTTGGAATCTCCATGTCTTGAAACGTGAAGTATCAAATTTTGAGGGGGGGTTGTTAAACATTTTTCGTGACCGAAAATTCAGAATGAATAATAAACCAAAACCACGTACAACAGCGAAACTTGCCATCCAAGTAAATAGATCAGGTGGAAAACCAGATTAAGAACTATCATACGGTACTGTCAGTGGCACATGAGCAACAGCTCTCCCGCTGGAGACTTCCTAAATGACAACCTGCCGAGTTTCTACTGGCCGGAATTTGGTGGATGCTGTGCGGCTGCCCAGACTCTTGCACGATAGAGAAACAGCAACCTTTATGACTTTCGACTGATATAACTATCTTGCGCCTGTTAAGGAACAGTCATTTTGATAAGGAAACAAGCTGCTCTGTACTCTGCACCCAACTTATGGTCCTCGTCTGTTCATCACGTTTTAATTCAAACGCGAGTCATTTTCATTCCGTGAAAATCAAAATCAACTGTTGCGATCAGAGATATCCGAGAAACGAAATAATAAATATTGAAAGTAAGTCAAAAAGTATATCAGACAAATTATGTAGTTGACTTTATTTAGCGAAAAAGAATCAGCTTGCTGTTTATTTGAAATATGTTAAACGACGTGCCTTCGGCAGTTCACCTTATCCATTGAACAGAGAGACAATAGAATGACGATTGTGTGTAATCCACTTTGGAAGGGGCAGCAGGAGACTCGTTATTGATGAGCGCAAAAATGTCTGATCGGTTAATGTTTGCTCTCATCTCAATGAAGACTTGATGGGAAGGCAGACCCTCCAAAACTACAGCCTTAATAATTTAAAAAATGAATATTTAAAGTGTTGATACGACGTCTCTCACAAATAACCTCACCCTCGCGAAAACACTATGATAAGCTATGCATTTATATTCGAGACGTCACAGCTGGTCGGTAATTTATGCATCTTACTCACGCTCCCCTTTTCCCAATTAAAACAAGTATCTCGCTCGCGACAATGTGACTGTTGTAATGTATATCGTATGTTTGGGCCTTCTCCTTATTCACCGACTTTCATTAGAAAACTTGCTGTGGAACAAATTAGCTAAAAGTGTCCTGCTAGTTCAATCGTCAAACAATTGTTCGGCCCTATTGCAATAAAATTTGTATACAAATTTTAATGAGCTTAAAAATCCACATTTCTCGATCAGTTGTCACGTACAGCGTTAAAACACGCTCTTTTTGTTTGATTACGTCGGGTGGATGATTTATTCGCGAACGATTTGTAAAGGTTCGAAAATATTTGGCGCCACACAACACATGTAAATTCAGTGATACTAATACATTATTACGTAAATGCTTACGTAGAACAAAATGTTGCTACAATGCAAATATTCAATCATTTTGATCAAAATTGTTATTTGAGAAAATTGAAAATAAGGTCGTTTGGCGTTCGAAAGTTATTGTACTTTTTTTAATCTCAATTTTATTATATTTACGCCTTTGGAGCCACGAAATATTCCGTTAGTACGTTCAACTGTTGAATTTGGACGTTAAGGGAGGGGTGGGGGGTCCACCGAAAGTTAACTATAGTTATCATGGTGATCGAAACACCAAATATTTTTTTTCTCAAAAACAGCTCTAACGATTTGAATTAAATTTTTTATATTGATAGCTCTCAATAAGGCAATTATATCATAAAATTCCCATTTGTGGGAAAATGACGAGAGCAGCACAATAAATTATCAAAATTTTCGACGAAAAGCGTTTTTAGCGCAGTTTTTTCCTTACAAACTCCGCTGGGATGTTAGTAGAAAGTTAAAGAAAATTGGTATTGTAGCCCAATCCAATACCTAAAGTGTGAGTGTTTAAAAACGCTCATGAGGTACATGAGGCTCACTTCAGAAATTCCTGAATTTCAACTACCGCCGTTTCGCTTACTGCCAGTTCTAACAATTATTACCCATTAACTCTGCAAAAGTGATTATTATCCCTCTTCAAAAAATTCTCATTAATTTCTGTGTACCAATTGCTCTATAATGTTCCTATAATGAGTATGAGCAGCACAATCAATTCCGGAACTGTAAGCGCTACCGCTTCCTGCTGCTGTGACGTGTTGTTTGACCAAGTTCAAAGGATGACGTAGAGCTAAGGAAAGTTGTGTGTTGCAACGCACCAGATATTTTTAACTTTCCTCGGCCCTATGAGGTAAAAACTGAAGTTTCGTAATGGCTGCACTTTTCGTGTGTGTTTTCTTGAGATGTTTACGTTTTAAAGGCAGTGTGGGGTTTCACAGTGTGGCTGAATCGAAACTAGTAACATTTTATATTCACCCTGCAGGTACCGTGAAACGCCACAATGCGATCATGAGCAAAATTAGTGATATGTAAACGATCAGTTCAAATATATTTGCTTTATGAAACGATTTTAGTTTGTTTAAATTTTGTTGGACGAAAATTGTCTCACGCTAAACGTGAAAAAAACGAAATTCAGTACCTACAGCGCGAGAAGTGCCTCGCATTTGAGCGATCGGTGTCCTGGGATAGAGAAAGTGTCATTTATCAGATATCTGAGCGTGATCAGTACTTGAAATGGGACCACGTTAATAATGTGGTTGCAACGGCACGCAAGCTGCTTTATATATTTGCTAATTGTTTACATATCACCACTTCGAGGACTGTTTGTTTCGCTTTAGGACAATACATCTTACCTTATGGAGCCGTAATAACAACTAAAACGCCACGCTATCAAGGCTCACAGGGCACTCGTTCGACTTCTAATAAATGTACCTTTCAGGACGCGCACTTTCGAGAATCTTCAATTCTGTATAGTGGGCCAATTGTTTCTAAAGGCGTCTCTCTTGCATATTGAGCAAAATGTACCAGAACGCAGGGTGAATTGATGTGCCAAACCCTGCGATTTATTACCAGTTTTTATCAACGGCAGTACAATTCTGTGTGTTTTGAATACTCCAACGAGTCTCAGACATTCAATAGTTCAGGTTAACTGGAAGTCGCTCATTTCCACACACCTCGTATCAAATTATGTTCAACTCCATTAGCTTCTAGTACATGGGCAGTGATAATAATCGTTTTCCCATCCCAACAAACCTTGTTGTGTTTTTTTTTTAAATTTCGTTTTGCGTATTATTATAATTATTGTTCTTGGATAGGCAGGCAAGTAGCAGAGGTTAGTTCAGTGTATTCGTCGACCCTTTCAAACCTTTAGGGAGTCATTTTTCCAGTCATTAAACATTACATTTACAATTGAATAGATTTAATTTCATTATTTTTGTTTAATTTTTATTTTTTTAAATTTTGAAAACTTAATTTGTACCGTCCGATACACCATAGTTTTGTTTACAATGGTACGCTGTAGTACATGTTATGCACTAGTTAACATGTAACTTGTGCAGGATTGCTGCTCATTAGCAGTACCTGTTTTTAGTTAGTGGTAACAGTTGATTAGAATAACAAACAAACAATGAAACGAGACGATAATACAGATCATAACAATAGAAAAATTTAATTGTCACTGTTGTAGAAGATCTGCATGGTGTTTGCGTTTCAGTCTTCTTCTGGGACGAGGCTGTGGGGCGTTGTTTAATATGGCTCTTGCGGTTTGATTAGGGTGATTGGCGAGAGCAGTATGCAGTTGGCGGTAGCACGATGTAAGCATTTCATTCACTGTCTCAAGCTCCACACCATTGTGTAGGGCGGCGTTCCGGACATACCACGGGGCATCCACCACTAAGCGTAGGAATCTGTTTGAATGGTTTGATTCTTGTTGATTTGCGATCTCGATGCTGAACTCCACAACCCACAGTCATAGAGCCAAATCGGCCGAACAAGTGATGTGTAGACTAGTCACTTAAGTTTGAGGAGAAGGCAAGACGCAGATGAGACGAGGAACTTAAGTTGCTTGATGCGATGTCGCAGTGTTTTGAGTTGGAGGGAAATATGTGAGGACCATGTGAGCCGTGTATCCAAGACTAACCCAAGGTATTTCACTTCGTCTGCCTGCGGTACTAACTCTCCGTCTAGAGCAATAGACACGTGTGCAACTCGTCTTTTGTAAGTGAACTATTATTATTGTATTATTATATATTATATTGTTGTTCATATTTCATATCACATACTATTATTATATATTATTATTATTGTTCATATTTATTTTCCTCTTAAGATGGAAAAAATATAAAATTTATTAATAAATTTAAAGTAAATTTCACGTTATACATTTATCAATATAATTATTATGGGAGAAGTGTGAATTGCCTGGGGCGCGGCATGGTTTATAACGACGATTACATCGCATTCGTTAGTTCATAAAAATGTTGGTTCATAAGGTTCGAATTATATGAGCTCTCTTCGGCGCTTATTACTCTCTGCTCTTTGGAGTATCCGAAACATGAGTGGCCCTTAGACGAGCGCGTCGTTAGGAGTCGTTGGTTAGAATCGGTTATGCGAGAAATAAAAAATTGAGCGCGCGCAGGAGCTATCGGCGTCCTTAAAGAAGTTATCGTCTGTGGACGTTTTCGAAGCGATTTTAACGAGCGGGTTATCACTCTTTCGCAACCTGACTGGGCGTTTTTATCTAATTTCTAAGCCATTCCGGCCAACTTTGTTCCGTCAAGCAAGTAAATTCGTTCTGGAACCGTCTCGTTGGAGTTTTAGAGAGAGGGGAAATAGCACAGTTACGCGGCTCAGGGCCGAGAGATAGTTCCGCTGAGTTGAATTCACCGAACCGTACCTGCCAGCTCTGCGCCTGAGTTTATCGTTCTAATGAACGCTCCTGTTCTTCCAACGCTCAAGTTTTCCGAGGGAGAATGAAAATATTTGCTTTTAATCGTTCGGCCGGTTACTGCAGTCACCAGGGCTCAACTACCCAATTCGGCCGAGTCCTGGAAACGAAGATTAGGGGTTTTGCGGGGGCAGTCAAGTTAATGGCGTCCTGTTTCTGGCTCGTTTTTGTTCTGCTTGGTTTATAGTTTTGTCATTTAAACCAACGTTTCTCAACTTTTTCGTCGCCACCATTTTCAGCGCGCTAACCCCGT
The DNA here is from genome assembly GCA_020466155.1 of Pachypeltis micranthus. NCBI lineage: Eukaryota > Metazoa > Arthropoda > Insecta > Hemiptera > Miridae > Pachypeltis > Pachypeltis micranthus. The sequence goes on from CM035779.1 coordinate 20,437,401, forward strand.
TTATTAATGAGGAGTAGGCACGTTCTGCATTGTGGAGGATTGCTTCACGATTCTTCAGGTGTTTCTTGAAGATTTTCAAGCGTGCACACTGCCTGTGTGGTATATACAACATAGCATGCACGAAGCATTATAATTTGCCTTGCATTCAAATAAATTGGAGAATTTGCCGTCTCTGTGCCACGGCAGTGTCAAGTCTGAAGTTAACATATTCTTTCACCACCTCGACAACAGACATAGAGTTGGCTGGTCAGCGCTAGCAACAGTCTTCAACAGTCTTGTTTTATAGACATAATCTGTACCCATTAAGGGAGCAACCCGAGTGTGGCTACCAGAAGAAGGACGGAGGACGCATGTTGAATTCTAATGAAAACAGTATGTGCGTTGTTCGATTTCTGCGGCCAGTGCGCAGCTGGAAAAAAGATGGAGCTTGCTGCTCTGGGAGTACCTCACAAGGATGAAGAATGATAAAATACCGCTCCTGAACTCCCAAACTGCTGGGAAGTAAGGACATGGCGGCACGCTGCAAGACTCTTGCGAGGGTGAAGACAACAAGGAAGAAGAACTGCCACAGCAGAGAGGCTTGAGGGCCAACCTGTTGAAATGTGCTAAACAGTTCCAGGTTGGTTTTCAATACTCATGAGTGTATTGTACTCATGACGCTCCCAAGAGAAGCCCCTCATTCTTACTTCCTAAAGCAGTGCCGTTCTCTCTCCACACCTGAGCACAGGATTCATTCCACTTGCCCGCCCACTCATGACCTCTGTGGGTTCACCGCCTTGGCATTATCATCAACTATGTTATAGCTTCTTGTTACAGCAGTTGGAAGGTTGAATCCAACGTCGAAGAGTTGGAGTATCTGCACGTTGTCTCCCGTTAAGGTGTAGTGCTCCTCGCAGGACGTGCACAATCTACTGACCGCAGTCCTCATGGGCACATTCAGTTTACCGGAATCAGTCATGGTCTCGCACTTACTTAACAAGCGAAGAAGCGATGTGTGATCCATTTTAGAGGAGGGAAATTTAAGACAAATTAGAGGAGACTCTCTTTTCTGCACAAGTTGGTTGAATGAGCAAAACAAGGTCTAGTGTTCACTCGAGTGCTCCATTGGGTCCTACCCTCATCTCAGAGTAGACGTGGTAGGAAGAGCCCTGACATCGAAATCGCAGCCTTCATCTTGCGTATTACAGGGTGAATCTTTGTATGGCAGCGTCAGGAGCACAGTAGGTGGAGAATTGAGGTTGCCAACGGACACCTGCGGACAGGCAGACTACGACTTGAGGCTGTTCACAGACACCCTACGCTCTGCAAGGACCTCAGAGTCAAGTCAAAGTTCATGCGATCGATGTAGCATTTGTGAATATTGCGAATTAATGTTGTCCACTCGACATTAAACCCGTAATCCTGGGGTTCAGCGATTGACAAGAAACACGGCAGCCAGTGCCTGGCAGTTAGTGTTTGACTTACGGTTACGCAGAGGCTCTCTTACGTCTTGACGGAATAACTGGGGTCACATTTGTCGTACCCAAAGCCTAAGTTTCATTTTTTATGAGAATTTTCCGTCATCTCCGCGCTCTCTCCGCGTTGACGATAAATTTTCAGGCGGAGAGCTCTTCGGCTGCGGCTGTGATGCGATGGCAGGTCGCTTCGTGGTAAAACTGTCGTAAACCGCCGCCGTTAAATATGGTTTATCTTTCGTATCTTGAGAAATGCGCGCATTTTTTTGTTCACCATTGGAACGAACGATCTTATTTATTCGCCAACTCTCACGGGAATCGTCGCGAATTCTTCGTCCGAGACAAGCCTCGTTATCGACTCGATGCGAACATCTAAAGATGGTCGTTGCGATCCAATGCCAAGTGAACGGGATACAATCAAAGGAAGGTCGAAGGCTCCAGTTCATAAAGACGGATAAAAATCCTTGAACCTGCCCGTGGAACTGGTTATTATTGCAATTAGCTGCTCAGATGTGGAACAACGTGAGCTCCAACTCCTGGAAGTTTCGGAGCAAGTTGTGACTGACAAGAAAAAAAAAAAGTACGCGATTCTGAGGCCGGGCCCACCCGGTAATTTTCATTTGTTAGGCTTTGACCCGGTCAAAATTGTTTGGCAGCTCTCTTTGTCGAGTCAGGTCCGTATTTTGTCGTTGTGATTCCTGATTCGCTTCTCCCGGCGTTCTCTGTCACGATCTCACGGAGTCATCACTCCTGTCGTCGTTTTGTTAAAAATATCGTAGGCGTCCGGAGCCCTTCACTTTTTCCTCCCCGACCTTTAAAATATGTATCAGGATTATGGAAAATTTTGGAAACCTTCGTCACTCGAGAAGCCGAACTCCTTCTAAATGTTAAGAGCGAGGACTATAGAGACCGTGAATCAGCAAGTCCCCGGAGAGATTCGCGTTACGATGCATATCTTAGTTTACTGCCATTCTCTACCTTCTCCCCCCAACATCTCGGAGGTTGCCACATGCTCTTTACAATAAAACCCGCATTTGGTCAAAGCGTCGTTCGTCCGCTTCAAACAACTTACTTATCCCATAAATCCATCCAGAAGTCAGTCGTTCCACCTATTTCACATTATGAGTAATATAATATCCCTACGCTATCTTTTAGTCGTTCCTAATCTGAGCAGGTCGTTCAATACCCATGTGACCCCACTCCTGCGTCGAAGCGATTTTAAATTCCTTAAATCGATAATTTATTGAGGCGCCGCCACTTATGTCACGACTTCTATTGAATAACCTGCGTATAGATAACTTACAGGATGCCAACGTGATGGTTTTTTAGGAAAGTCTTGTTTGCTGTGCTGAGTTAATGGAAAACCCTAAGGTCCATGCTAAGCTTCTTAAGGAATGCCAGGAGTTTTCTTGACTGTTCGGTGCAGGCTGAATTAGTTGGGTCTTGATTTCAGAATTTCCGAGCTTGCCCTTAATGGGAAAAACATCGGGTCCTCCGATATTTCTCACGCCTGAAGACCTTTGTTTTCGTAGGTGCGGGAAGCCCAGCCTGCCTCTCAATTATTCTGAAGCACTTGGTTTTCCACTTTTCCCGGACTGCCAATATATCCTCTTCCCTCTTCTCATCCCTAAATTTATCTATTTATTTCCTTTCCACAACACACAGCTCTTCCAAGTTCCACTCACCCTTCAGGTCTCGCGATCGACACTCTTTTTCCACTTAGTTCCCCACACAGCCAGTTCACGTGTATTCAGAGCCCCCTTGTTCGCATTTAAATACTCACACTCAAACTGTTATTACTATTCTGTCAAAGAGTAATACAGTCGTCACTCACACTCACCATGTCCTTTTATTTCTCAATTCTAGCTCTTCCATTCGTGTGCCCACGTACCAGAGACCAAAAATCGCTCCCTTTCCAGTCTCTGACAATTATTAGGCGTTTCCTCATCAGCACACCACCACATCCACCGAGCAGTGTCGACTATTCCCGTAACATACATGTGTTGGTTCATTTTGCAGTGTCCCATGATGATCCCCAATATCTGCCTTAAGTCGTTCCTCGCCATTATCAGAAGGCTACGTCTTACCTCGTGCATTAAATCGTTTGGCGTGCCTTACTCCAGCAGGATTCCCTACCGTCTGGTGCATTCTCCTGGAAAATTCTCCCACAGTCCTCTTGCCTAGTGATGGAGAAGTCCCACAGTGGGGAGACTGCCCAATAGGGACAGTAGGCGAACCGAATCTGGCTAAATGGGGCTACTCTCTTATTCCCATTGATCTCTTCACTCGTGCGTCCGTTAAACATCAACTCTTTTCACATTCTGCATTCCTCATTAGTTTTGACGTTGTGCAGCGATTCTTCAGCGCCTTGCCAGACGCTTGACTGTCCGCCATTATGTTGATAGTTTTATTGCTATAGCTTTTTTCATGCGTTATAATGGCCAAAGGGCAATGTACGCCCCCACCCCTCACAGAGCCAGTAGCCAGTACCCTCCAGGATTTTAGATCCATCTCTGTAGATATTGAAACAATTAAGGTGCTGACATCATTCGCTGGTCCTTCTGGTTGCATTTTGTATTTCCTATCGAACTTCTACCTCGGCACCATGATGTCAGTGACCATCCCGAGCTCCGTAAAGGTTTCCAAGGTTTTGAATATAGCCGGGTACTCCAGCGGACGGTCATAGATAGATTTGAGAAGAACTGTCACAGCTCTGTCGGTTGATCAAATTGAAACTTGTATTTATTGTGTAAAACGTTAGGCCGTTTGAAAATTCGACGGTCTGCTTAGCTCACTAGCTCTCTATTTTCGTTCAACGTATTCATACGGAAACATTTATGTAGGCCCCGCAAGTTCGATCGAACTTTCCAAGCAGTTTCTGAGAAAATCACAAAAACGGCCATTTAATGTTTTGGAAATCTCATTTTCCATTCGGTTTCAGCTTATATATCTGTTTAACGGATAGTCGCGGGAGTAGTTGTTAGAAACAAGATGTGGGTAAAGGTTCTTAAAGCACACTCTGCCAGGTTGATGATGTTCAATTATTCATTTACCGTCGATATTTCTAAAACGGTCAAAAACCCGGTTTTTGGCAAATTGTTTTTGTTGCCTCATTGACATTTATGGAGAACGACGTGTAAGTATTGAATTGTAAAAGACACCCTGTGAGTTTGATGAAAATCGTTGGAGCTGTTTCTCCAGAAAGTAAAAAAAACGAAACTTACTTTCACTTCGTAGGCCGTGCGGGGGTTTAGGGAGGTGTTCTCACGGAGATATGTAAAGAACAAATGTAGATAAGTAGACGATAATTTATTTTCCTTATTTTCGCCTCTTTAAAAAATATCTGGTGCGTTGCAACACACAACTTTCCTTAGCTTTACGTCAATTCACTTTGTGCATAGCTAATTCTATTTAAACAATTCATTTATCAGTCAGTTCATTTGAACTTGGTCAAACAACGCTTTACGGCAGCAGAAAGCGGTAGCGCTTACAGTTCCGGAATTTATTGTGCTGCACGTACTCATTGCAGGACCATTATTGAGCAATTGGTAGACAGATAACTAATGAGGCTGTAAACACAATTTTTAAAAAAAAGGATAGTAATCACTTTTGCAGAGTTATTGGAAAATAACTGTTAGAACTGGTAGTAAGCGAAACGGCAGTAGTTGAAATTCAGGAATTTCTGGAGTGAGCCCCATGTATCTCATGAGCGTTTTCAAACACTCACCCTTTAGGTATTGGATTGGACTACAATACCAATTTTTTTTTAACATTCTACAAGAATTCCAGCGGAGTTTATAAGGAAAAAACTGCGCGAAAAACGCTTTTGGTCGAAAAGTTTGATAATTTATTGTGCTGCTCTCGTCATTTTCCCACGAATGAGAATTTTATAGTATCATTGCCTTATTGAAAGCTATCAACATAAAAAATGTAATTCAAATCGTTAGAGCCGTTTTTGAGAAAAAAAATTTGGTGTTTTGATCACTATGATGACTATAGTTAACTTTCGGTGGATTTTGGCCATACCCTTATTTTTGCGTCCCATGGTAACCTGTAGGCTAGACATCAAGTTTCAGCTGATTTGGTACGGTGGTTTTCTTTAAAAACTGCGCTAAAATCGATTTTGTCGAAAGTTTTGGTAATTTATTGTGCTGCTCTCGTCATTTTCCCATAGATGGGAATTTTATGGTATAGTTGCCATATTTGGAGCTACCAAAATAAAAAATTTAATCAAAATTGTTATTGCCGTTTTTGAGAAAAAAAATATTTGGTGTTTTGATCACTATGATAACAATAGTTAAATTTCGGTGGATTTTGTTCAAACCTTTATTTTGGCGTCCCATGGTAACCTGCGGGCGAGATATTAAGTTTGAGCTGATTTGGTACGGTGGTTTTCTCTAAAAATCGCTCACAGACACACAGACCATTTTCCCAAATAGTGTTTTTCGGACTCAGGGGGGTCCGAAACGTAAAGATCTGAAGAGAACTCCAATTTTTTTTTTTTTCAGCCGATTACATAACTTTCCTTTCTACTTCGTAGAGCAAAGAAAGTAAAAAGAACGAAACGAAAAAGAACAAGCCCTGTTCAGCAGTTCCCCAGCGAATCTGACTAGAGACACGCGCAGGCCTTGTAACAATTTTAGTTCAGTGGAGCTCAAAACGTAGAAGTCTCGAAAGAAATCTTCTGTTTTGTTAACCCAATTGCAATTTTTGTTCATTCATTGGGTACGAGAAAGTAAAAACGATATTTCTGCTGAATCGATTTGGGCCAGCGTAATACCACAAGTTCCGTAATATTCCATTCCCCTGAGATTTTGTATCTTGGCAGTGTGTGTGCAATTTACGACGAATAAACTTCAACAAATTTGTACAGTTGGAGCATTTGTACCGGTTCTCGTTGCCCCAGGTTTGCTCGGGCACTCCAGTCTCTGTATTGGAGCTAAGGCGCTGCTGAGTGCTGAGGTTTCTAGGTGAGTTCGAACGTGCATTGTGAGCTCACTCTCGCACCTCACACTTTTCCAGCTTCGCCCAACGTCGAAAGCCAACGCGACTACTCCTGTTTTGTGAAAATCACTCCCATGCGCAGTTCGTGTAAATCCAATTCAATTATTTTCCCTTGGACTCGCTCCAACACGCGACGCGGACTTGTTTTTGGCACCCACGTCAGGTCGGACGGCTCCATTCAACTTGAGGTGAAAGTGAGGCGACTGAAACTCCGTTGGACGTTGGTATTGATCCCGGGGGAACGGATAGAAAAATAACCTTTTGATCGGCCGTATATCGACTTTTCGTTCGCGTAAGACCCTTCTGGTTGATGGAAGTTAACTGTTCGCGCTCTGAAAAGGATTAGCGTCACTGAGGAACGAAGTGGAGACATGGGCTGGTTAATTGGACTCATTTTGTTTTCTGAGGTGTGGGACCGACCACTTGAAAGCAGGTTGGGTTTCGAGTAGGACGTCTTTAGTTCGCCGATTTAATGGCCAATACGTCGCTCGTCCGAATCCAATAGCGGAGATGTCACTCTTCGATTTACGATCTGCCGCCGCCAGCTCTTTCGTCAATCAGCCAGTCAAAACATCTAATAGTCGGCGGTGACGGTGGCCCTACTTTTCTCGGTCTCTTTTATTCCATCCGCTTTCACGTCATTTGTGTTGTGTAAAGCACCTACGCATTGCCCACGATGAACAAGTTGGTTTCATCTCATTTCATCTGTTCCTTGACGCCCTAACAGGAACCTCATGGTCCATAAAAAGGGGCCTATAGGTTGATGAGTTACTCGTGCGGTGTGGTTTTTGCTGTCATGCCGAGCCCAAGATACTCTCCCACCCGCTCTCACATCCCGACCTGAGCAGGCCATTCAACAGTTCTCTTCCCACCACATCCATGGGAAATACCGTAAAGCTGCACATAGAAGTTCTTGTGTCCTCTGAAGGACTGGCTTATCCAATGGTCTGACTCGACCCATTTTCTGGTAAGACGTCCCTTTGATGAGCTATCGTATCTTGTTGGACATCTATTCAACGCCCAGTCATTTATCGCTACTAGTCTACATTCAGATGGTTGTCACGGAGTTTGACCCGTAATGGGGGCAGCTCTATTTTCACTCTTCACTTTTTTGAGGAGTACTCAATAACCAACCAGTGTCTCAGCTCTTGCTGGGGCATGGGGATTTCAGGGCGAAGCTACACCAACTTGGCCTCTGTGACGAAGAGACGTGTAGCTGTGGAATTGCCCCTGAAACGTACTTTGTGAATGTTCCAGATGGATAAGTCAGCGCGCTCATCTGAGGGAGACGGTGTTCGGGGATGAGCTCCCGACTGACCTGACCCGTTATGTGTCAGCAACTGGCTTCCTAGCGCTGGAGGACTTTGAGAGGAGCGTCATCAATTAGTCAAATATCCGACCAGGGACCATAGCCTCCCCAGTATTGCACCTGCCTTCGACACCTCTTAGCTTCATTGCTCTCATGATAAAGGAGTAAGGAGGCAGAGGCTTGTTGACGCCGCTGGGGGAAATGGTAGGAGGCGCGACACCCTGAGAGGCTCTCCCCTCAGGCAATGTCATATCTCTGAGGCACACCAGAAGGCCGCTAGCGGGTGACCACTTAGCAACTGGTAGCGTGGGCTCCCACGGTGATCTCCCGATGAGGGGGGCCCACTGGTAGATTGAGGAAGGGCTCATCCTGGTCTAGTTCGCTAAGTGCTGGAGGGTGGGCTCCTGAAGCCGTCAGACTGAGGAGTTGCTTTCCCTCCTCTACGACGTGGGACGGGTTAAGAGCCCCTAGGCTGGCACAACTCGGACCGAAAGGTCAGCAGTAGAATTTCTCGAACCTGGGAAATCCCATAAAGCTGCGCGTAGAAGTACTTGTGTCCTCCGAAGGACTGGCTCATCCAATGGTCTGGCTCCACCCATTTTCTTGTAAGACATTCTCGGATGCAGGCCAAAAACAGGAATGTTTCACGTCCCTTTGATGAGGCATCGCATTTCGTTGGACATCTATTCAAAGCTCAGTCATTTATCGCTACTAGTCTACACTCAGACGGTTGTCACGGAGTTTGACCTGTAATGGAAGCAGCTCTATTTTCACTCTTCACTGTTTTGATGAGTACTCAGTCACCAAGTGATCATGTGAAGTGCCTCAGTTGATACAGTTTTGTTGTTCAACGGTTTGCAGGCCTCGTTTCGACGTAATCCCATACACAGCAACACGCCGACTCTGTGAAGTCGTTACTGGGAGCGACGACTCTGTGTTCATCGTATAGGCTGTTGAACCTCGATATAGTCGAAAAACCGAATCATGAATCATAACTGATCTGCCATTGGATGAGAAAGAGATGGGGTGCTCACTGGGCTTGGTCCTTGGACCATTACTCTAAAACGCCTTCTTCGACTGTGGGCCTGACTGTGCTGATCTTTACAGTGTCGGTCCACAAATTCCCACCACGTGCTCTGCACCATCAACCAAAGGTGGGAGCGTGTAAAGATGCAGATGGCTGACAGAAAAAACGAGCTAATCCACTTGAAAGGAAAATTAAATAGCCGACCGCTTTGGCCGCCACCAGCTTCTTCTTTAAAAGCACATTAAGTATTTAGGAGTGAATATGTGAGAGGTGGGGGGGTATCATCCAACACCTCCAACCCTTAAAGGCACTGCCATTGCAAGGTTTGCCTCACTGCGTGCAATTCCTATGGACACTTGGGGTGTGTGTTACCATGACACTATCCTCATGTACAAGGCCATATATCTAGGCGCGATTGGCTACTGTCCCGTTCTCTGGGGTAGCAAACTAACAGTCAGTCAGAGAGTATTGGCCCAATCCCAAAAAGCTGCGCTGCTGTGAGTGTGTCAGAGAGAGCAATCGCCATGGCCTACAAGACTGTATCAGCTGAAGCGGTTGACTTGGAGAGGAGAGTGAAACGGGATCTTCCCCCGCTTTGGGCTGAATGCAGCGCGATTCTCACCGCAGAACGAAAACTTGCCGCCATCGAAAAACGGTCGTTAGAGAAATGGAAAACGAGATGGGGATCTTGTCTTCACGTATGTGCTCTTCTCCAACATCCATGAACGTCATGGGAGAGATTGGTTGGAGCCAGACCACTGGACGAGCCAGTTCCTCACTGGTGACATCAATGCGCGGCTCCACTTTTTTCCTCTTAAAAACTCTCCATCATGCTTTGTCTTGCTCCTTGTAGTTTCTACAATAGTAAGCGACGGTTGTTGGAAGGGTAGACGAACTTAGCAGCATTGAATGCTACAAAGCAAGCGTATAACCGTTTCGCCGAGTTACCGGGAGACTGGGAAACGACCAAATACCTGCCGTACCTCCACAGGTCTGAGTTCGGTGGATGCTGCAATGGCCGGTCTCTTGCATATTAGCGAAAAGGTAACTTCCATGAGTAATATAACCCTCGTCGAGGGTTTAAGAACAGTCATTTAACGAGGAAACAGACCTGTAAATTAGACACACTTATTTTGTCTCAGTTGGTGCGAGTATTTTCAGTGCAGTATGAAAAGCAGACCATCGGGATTGAATAAAGCACACTAGACACAATAATTGGAATTCAGCCACAGCTGGAGTGCAGAAAGTGGAGTTGGCTGGCTGCTGAAGGGCTACTTGGAGGGCATTCAGCTGATAAGAAAGCTTAGGGGCGATGAGATGAGAATAGTTCTTAACAGAGGACTGTGAACTGTTCTGAAAAGATCTGAAGGATTGGCTCAGCTCAGAGTTGAATTGAGAGCAGATCATAGTGAATGGGCAGTTTAGAGAGTCTAATGCGTTAAGAGCAGAGCAAACGTTTGAAGGCAGCAGTGCGCGTTTATAGGCCTTTCAAGGTTCGAAATAGATTCCTGCTGCAACCCTCTCCTCGTTGCTTTGTTGAGGCACTTTGCAACTTTCATGAGTTTCGTGGGTTATGTCAGTTCAGTAATAAGTTACTGGGGCGACGAGAGACGTTGAATTTACCTGCTGGTGCAAAAAGTGAAGAGGGTCACGTTGGTCTTCATCAAGGTACATTTGAGTTCGTCGTGCTGGAATAGAAATCAATGGATCCGCGTTACTTCTTCACCTTCCATCGCCTTTACCTGCTCTTCACTTTCATGGCGTTTCGCGATGGATAAGTTCCTCGCTCTACAAACCCGTTCGCGGGGAGGCATCTGAGGTATCTGTCGAAAGGGGCGATTAAATCATCTGAGAGTGCGAGCTCGATATAAATCCGGGCTGGCAAGAAGCTAACGAGAGAAGGCGAAGGCACTTTCCTTTCTTTTCCTTCAAATCACGTTACTTTTGTCCGGCTCGACTCTTCTCTTTAACAGTGAAATCTCTTAAAGAAAACACGCGTAAAAGAACTTATTGGTTTGAAAAGAGGCGACGGGGGAGAGTTTCCTGAGAAATGAATTATTCAAAGCGGACTGGGAACGCGACGTATTCTGCAGCTCCGAGCCCCCTCAAGAATAAAGAAACAGTCAAGAAATTGGGTTAACTCGCCGTCTTAGACATTTTCCACTAAAACCTTTTCGGGTCTTGGAAACTAAAAGTTCGAAACGCAGTTCGAGGTCACATCCGCACCGACTGTCACTGTCGCCTTACACTTTCTCGAAGAGCAGGAGCAAAAGCGAAAAGTATGATCCTCGGGAAAATTTGCGTAAAATAACGTAATAACGAAAAGGTTGCGCCGGATGGCGGCACGAAAGAGTCTGCCCATAAAAATCGTTGCGCAACGAGGGAGAGGAAATCACACTTCAGTCTCCGCACACGTAGCTCGACGATAGTCAAACACGTCGTGATGGCGAATGAGAATGTCACTCGTTTGTACTTGTCACGACTTGCCTTGAAATAAACGAGAGGGTTCGAAATGGAAGGGAAGGCTTCCGAAATGATTCAACTCAACAGACTAAAGTCGCCGGGGGTACCAGGGCACAATGTCGACCTGCCACTGCTGTTGAGCTGTTATTGCTGTGACATAGTTATCAACCAGCCTCTTGTCCCTATCAACCCACCCGGTTACTGTTATGAAATTGAGTCGTTACTGTTCTAGTTATCAACCTGTCTAGCAGCATCGCTATAGTTGTTGAACCTTATGTGTACTGTGTACTCTACAGTTGTGTTATGTGTGTTACATTTGTAGACTACGACATAATTGGCGTGGAACAAGACGAGGGTTCGGTGTCCAGTGAAACGCCTCTCTGAGTAAACGTAACATTGGAAATCGGGGAAAAAACTAAGGTTAATGAAGAATAGGTACTGACGACTTCATAAACACGCAATTAAAACTTAAAAGAGTGCGAGCATGAAGAAGAAGATAGTAGCCGTAGGAGGAGGCTACAATCATATCAGAGAAGGCTGATGCGGCCTACTCGCAGCCTCCATTTTTCTTCCGTTCAACAAGCCAGTCATTTCCCGTCCACGTATCAGCCGCTCGGCCTTCCCTGATATTATTGTAGCCTCCTCCTGCTGTGCGGTTACTGTCTTCTTCTGCTTTGATGAAAATTAATCATCAGTGCATATATGCCTGTACCTACTATCTAGAACAGTTCCAAACATTGGACCGCCCCCTGAGTTTGTGTAGTCTCCTGTGAAATCATCTCATCTTCCCAAGCCATGCTCCAGACATAGCGGTGACCAAGCCTCAGAGAGGCAACCAACCTGAAAACCGTCAATACATGCTCAGCAGCAGTTGATGTGCTGGTCAACAACAGTGAGCGCAAAGAAGAAGATGGAGGAAGCTACAATTATATCAGAGAAGGCTGAAAGGCTGATGCGGCGTACTCGTGGCCTCCATTTTTCTTCCGTTCAACAAGCTCAGTCATTTCCCGTCTGCGTATCAGCCTTTCGGCCTTCCCTGATATGATTGTAGCCTCCTCCTGCTGTGCGGTTACTGTCTTCTTCTGCTTGGTGTAGATGAATCATAAGTGCGTGTATGCATGTACGCAATTAAGCGATTCAGGAACCTGTTTGGCTATCCTCAAGGATGGCCTACTTTCTGGAACAGTTGCACACATCGGACTGCCCCCTGAATTTGTGTAGTCTCCCGTGAAATCATCTCATCTTCCCGAGCTATGCTCAGCAGAGGTCCATGAGTTGGGGTGAGGAAGGAATGCCAATGGGTAATGTTCGTTTTGTGAGGGATTCGTAGTCAAGCCATAAGTGGAGAATAAACGAAGCTCTGCTCAGTTTACCGGTCGTTCGCCAAGAGGAAATAAGGTGATGAATGATAAGGGCGAGAGAGGCGGGCATTGATAGTAAGTACTCGTACAAGTTCACTGACAGACTGTTAACTATGTGAAGTAACTTTTAGACAGAACTCATTCGTCTTATACATGAATAGTTGAACTGGTGTGGCCACAGACGAGAGATGAAAGAGAGTGTCTCTGTATGAATTCAAAGGCTGACTGCCGCAAAGAAGTGTCAAAAGTAAGGGGTGAGAAGTGAGATAAGGGAAGGGGCACAAAAAAAAATACCAAAGAATTTGGAAAGAATTGGGGAAATACCAATCCTTGCGCTCAGCAACCGTCGTTTCTAGCATTTGTGAACAATGTAAATCAGATTATAAATATTAATTGATAAGTATAGTATTCCCAAGTCGAATTGAGAATTTTCCAATCCAATTTGAGAATCCGAATCAAAATAGACACAGTCCAAAATCCTTTTAATTTCAGGCCTAACCTTCTTGTGTCGCTCACTTGTACTTGTGAGGTTCGGACTTACAACGACCAACGAGGGTTTGCAAAGTTGTGGAGAGTGGCTCAACTACCTGTTGCATTAGGTTTGGCTGGTGGATAAAAAATAAGGTTGATAGGTTCATAAATTACGTACACGTTGGTTACTGAATAACTAAGTGTAGGCCACTCAATAAAGTCCACCGCCAGTTTCTACATAGTCGAGTTTTGCCAAGTAGTGAAAAACAGATTGAATTAGTTACCGCTAGAGAAATAAAAATCACTTAACGTGCGTTTGGCTGAACAAACACACACGATGCTTCCAACGAGATATTTGTAAGAAGGGAGAGGTTGTAAAGAGGATGAAATAAACACTCTCCAGACTCGTTGGAAAGTGATTTGAAGCCCCTACAGCCGAAATTGGCGGCGTTTCGTCGGGTTTCGTTCTCGAGGGATCTAAAAATGCGGGGTTTGGCGCATTCTCGACTTCTCTTCTCCTCTTCAGCTTCTTACGTACCAAAATAGAAGGCGCAACTGAAGGAAAAATATTCCATGAAGCGATAAAACCGTCTGACGTTTCGCTAATTATAGACTTTGCCTGGTTAAGCTTTTGCCTTCAACTGAACACCTAAAAGCTCGTTATTAACCGGAGTTGGCGAATCATTTAAAGGCGCGTCATGACTAAGCCAGATCGACCTTGTCTTGGCTCGCATAAATTCTCGTTAAGCGGCGGAGAGCCGATGTTAGTATTTGCGAACGTTGGCAACACCTGTAGAACCAATTGCAGGTAGTGCAAGGTTTTACTGTCGCGTATTGTCAATTCTTGCAGTTACTACTTTCTTTTCCTATTCAGTACACACGCTCGCTTTAAATATTTATGAGCCGATTTTCTTAACCCTGCAACCGCATGGTTGGATGTGGTGACCCTTGAAAAACATTTCTTTTGCATTGGCCATTCGGCTTGACTCGTTAAGAGTGTCTGTATGTCTTCCCCTTCAGTGTTGTAACAGCTGAAACACATGTTGACCTTTTGAGAAATCATCAAGGAATGCTCTATGAGGGAATCCCCAATTTCGGTCACAGTTACCATAACGACACAAACCCCGTTCTTATGAACGGTTCGAAGGAGTTTCGAACAAACTTTACGTATGGTCAGCTAATATAATCGATTTTATTATGGTTTTTTACTTTCCTAGGCTCCAGAGTGGTAGAAAGGAAAGAAAATTTTTCTTCTCTCTTAAATTCTCTTCAGATCCTTACATTTCAGAGCCTACTGAGTCTGAAAAACACTATTCGGAGAAATGGTCTGTGTGTGCGCGTCTGTGAACGATTTCGAGAAAAAATGGCTGAATCAAGTCAGCTCAAACTTGATATCTGGCTTGCAGGTCACCACAGGACGCCAAAATAAGAGTATGCGAAAAATCGACTCAAAATTAACTATAGTTATCATAGTGATCGAAACACTAATTATTTTTTCTCAAAAACCGCTTCGATGATTTCAATTAAATTATTTGTTTAGACAGCTTCTAATGAGACAAAAATACCATAGAATTCCCATCCGTTAAAATATGACGAGAGGAGCGCAATAAATTACCAAACATTTCAACAAAAACATTTTAGCCCAGGTTTTTCCTTATAAACTCCGCTCAAATGTTAATAGAATGTTTAAAAAAAATTGAGGTGCTAGTCCAATCAGATAACTGTACGATGAGCGTATAATATAGCTCGTAGGATATGCAAGAACCACTCCAGAAATTCCGAAATGTCAACCATTGTACTCACCACCCTTTCTAAACGTTTTTACCCGTTTCACCCTTTAAAAAAAATCGTGTTTACTGCCTCATTAATTCTGTGTGTGCCAATTGCTCAATAATGGGCAGAACATGAGTACGAGAAGCACAATAAATTCCGAAACATTAAGCGCTACCGCTCCAGTGTTTTAAAAAGTTCAAATAAACGTGTTGAAGAATAAATTGTGTTAGTAGAATAAGCCATGATTAAAATTTGAATTGACGAAGAGCTTAAGGAAAGTTGTGTGATGCAGCACACCTAATATTTCCTCAAAGATCCCGCTGATATGAGACTAGCGTTCTCACAAAAATAGTGCTGGTAGTCAAAAGTGCTGGCCATAATGAACAGCACCCTGGGAAATACTGGACTTCAAACTATAGTCGTTTTCTTGATTAACTTTTTTTCTGTATTTACCCTAGTGAGAACTGTATTACACTTGACAGAATAGTGATGTCAGGTTGAGTATGAGTATATAACCACGAACAAGGGGGCACTAAATACGCGTTAACTGGTTGTGAGACACTAACTGGAGGGAGAGAGAGTTGAGTTGTGAGTAGCGTGAGACTGGAGGAGTCGAATGAGTTGGGAGAACTGGGAAGACGACTGTCATCCGCGAGTGCTGATGGATAACTGACTTGAAAGGAGCTGTGTGTTGAGAAGAGAAAAGTGAAAGTGAGGTAGTGCTGGAATAGGATAGTTTTTGGAAAGCCCAGAAAAGGGGGAAATCCGTTGTCAATCGGAAAGAACTGAAGATATGGACTTTCCATAGGTAAACGAAGGGGATTGGTGCGATGACCTTCCATTAGGCCTAGTGAATCCCGTTAGGGCCTGCCTAACACCAGTAATTCCAGAAGTGCAAATACGAACCTTCTAAAACAAGGCCCTAAAAAAGTATGGTGTCGTCATGTAATTCACATAGAAGGAGTGTCATTGGGTTGCTAGAGCGGTAAAAATCGTACGTGGGGTTGAGGAAATTTGGGTGATGCGTTGCATCTGATGTTTCAACTCGTGAAGATGACTCATTAGAAACTGGAGAAGCTTGAGAGGTGAAGTCGAAGAAAGGAGGGAAAATTTAACGGTGGAGCCGTGCAATGGATGAGGAGGAAATGCGAGGGGACCGCCAGCTAATGAGCAATACATAAATTAGCTCCGCTTTCTTTGAGAGTCTCCCCCGAAAGAGTTTGGAAGACTCCAAGTAAAACACTAGATGAGAAACGACGCGAACAAAAACCCCTCTGTCGCTCTTCAAAAAAACCAGTGGCATTTATTTCGGGTGTTCTGGATGTGTAAGAGACGACCGACCGAGAAAGAAAAAAAAAGAGGATCCGTGAGACAAACAATTGGAGACAATAAGAGAAGGAAAGCGGCAATAGCGTAGGAGGAGCGGTTCTTGCCTATTACAACTGACTGCTCCATTATTTTCCGCGAGCTTCCCATCTCTGGGGTCTGGGGGGGTTCATGTCAGTTTCCTCCAGGGGCTGACCCCGAGTAGTCAGAAAATGACGCCCTAGATCGGTCAACTGCTTCCTCTTCCAGGACCCAGGGAGCTTTCGTTTTGACTTGACGACAAAAACTTGGATGCTATGGAGGTCAACTATAAAACGAGACACGAAATGTATTGCAGAGGGGGCGTTTAGCCAAGTTATTAACGTTTTTGCTCCGCGAGGAAGCGGAAGCTCGTGGAAGTTAAATCGGAATGAGGACGAACGTTAAATGCCTAGTGAGAATCGCCACACAAATCAAAAACGACGTTAGGGCTGGTGGTTCATAGGCGCCCTATTTCCTCTTGTGCCCGTCCAAACTAGTTCCAAAGGTTCGGTCCTATGTCACTGCCGCTCTCCAGGAGGTTCAATGCTTCGGAGTTTGTGTTTGTTGAGTCGATTTTCGTGTTCCGCAGCACTTCACGGTGACGATCGTTCGTTCGGACGATCCACAGAGCGTTAGCTGTCTTATCTTTGTTGATGACCTGAACATTTTATTTAGGTCCGCTCTGCTCCTGATTTATCCCTTCAGGGTTATCGTAACTACCTTTATCCCTGTTGCAGTCATAATAATTTGTATTTGAATATTGCAAATTGCTCTCGTTGCTAGTTTCGTTTTCTCGCTCATCCTCGCCTCTTAATTTCTGCTAACGATCAATAATAAACCGTTGCAGTACTGTTCGAGGTCTAGGGGTCTTGCTAGAGTCAAACTTGCCCTTTAATTCTCATATTGTTGAGAACTTCATACTGTCGCACTCCATCGATGATCGGCATTGGTTGCATGTGTTTATGTGTAAATAATTAAAAAGGTCATTCTCGTTGTTGATACCAAACTAAGCGGTACATTTTCTACCTCTTTAAGCTTTGTATGTTCCTTAACATTGGTGGCAGCGGTGGGATGGTAAATACCCGTTCCACTTCTCGACGCGAAGGGGCTTCCAACGATGAAGAGCACACCTTTTGAGGGACCTACGGAAGTTAACGAACCTGATAGAAACGACTACACCTCTCCGCAGTTCCAACAGTGCTGGGAACGAGAACGTGCCGATTTACTGGAACTAGTGCGTATTGAGTGGAGCGCTTCACTGGGTGATCTCCGTCAAGCAATGCAGGCAGATGAGGCGCATTTCCTCGCAGAGTTTCGTCGTTTGCTTTCATCACAGCACGCACCCTGTGAGTGTTCATCAACCACGAAACTGCGACAGCCTCATCTGGAAGCTTACAGCGGTCAGAGCTGTTCAAACCAAACCCCTACGATGGTAGCATCGATTGGGAAGCATATATAATTTGAGACGCCTGGCGTTGGAAATTCTACCATTAGTTGAAGCACCAAGCACCTATTCAAGATTAGTGAAAGAATTTGGGAAAATGTTTGGCCGTGAAAAACAGTCTCAGCGTTTTATGACCATGTTGTTGACTAGAAAACAACTTCCCCAGGAAGATATATTGACGTATCACCAGACCATACGAAATCTTGTAAGAAAGCCTTGGTCTATAGGTTTCAGAGCTGGTCCTGGAGAAGACACGATTGTATACCACTTTATCCAAGGTATATGTGTCCGCACTGTGAAACGGAATGTTGTAGGTGTCTGGACCAAAACACTTGACGATGCCTTGAATGTCTCGTTGCCATTTGAAACAGTTGCTCAAACGTCTCAACCCTCGATCTCTGTCCATCAAGTGACACCTGTAGACCAAATTAGATACAGTCGTGATTGGGAAGTAATGGAGCCAGAAATTTTATTACTTAGGTCACATTCGATTAGACTCCAGCCAAGAGTAGGCAACGACAACATCACCAATTGATTTGCTGGAGGTGTTCTTCTCTCCCCCAGTCAATGCTAATGTTCAGTTGCACCGTTCCACAACGGCACTGCACACACGGACATTTGCGGTCAATTCAGTCTGTGGCGAGGCTATGAGAAACATTGGACTCATTAAGCGGCACACTATAGATTTTAATATTATTCTTGCTTTAACTGTGTCTTGTACAAAGTCTTCGCATTGTCTTAGAGTAGCCTCCGTTATATACCTTTTGGTTTATTACTCATTCTGAGTTCTGATTTACTAATACAAATCCTGACAAGGTCATGTCGTAGATTTAAAAGATGTTTGGTCTATTATAATTACGAAGACTCGACTTTCCACTTTTTCCAATTATTTATATTATGTTTCTTTATTCTATCTTGCTATTAGGCGATTGCCCGTATCGTTAATAAATAAATAACTAGGTCCATAGGTTTGATCCTATTGAGCCATCCTATGTCACTGCTGCACTCCAGGAGATTCAATACTTCGGAGTGTTTGTGGAGTAGAGGTTCGTGATTCTTGTGATGATCACCATTTCAATGTTAAGAGATTGCAACGTTTTCACGTTGCTCATTTTGGTGCAAGCCCGTAAGAGGTCAGCCGTAGGCCCGCAGTGGTTCCATATTAGGAAGCGATTACCGAAGCGGCCTCGTTATTGACCGGAGGGAACCAAAACGGCTCCAGAGCGAGTGACGGAAACAGGAGGACATTTTCAGCAAGGCCGGAGGTTTGTGAGAATTACGAGTTTGGGGACCTGGGAAAACTCGCTATGGTTCTGTGAGAGCCGAAAACCCGTGCGAGCGGCGAATGAGAAAATGATTTCCTCACGAGGGCGAGCGCGATGGACAAGATTGAAAAGGGATTGCTTTCCTCAACTCGAGTTTGAAGGATTACGCATAGCGGATGACGACAATGCAGAATGAGTTACCATTGGCAATTTCGGGGAGGCCAAGGACACGGTGAGCGTGAGGGTGGGCCGATTCGTGCGGCAATTCTGTTAACGGAAACTGTAGTAGGGCCGTTCCCTAATTTACTTCATAGTCGGTCTTTATGACTTTCTCAATCCCTTTATCCACTCGATGAGATCACAATCTTTAACTCAGTCCTTCAATGTTTTTGATTGGTACTTCACATTATTACTTCGTCTTCTGCGAATTTTCCCGTGGAGTATACTGCAAATTATAACGAGACTTTTTTTTTTTGTTTCAGGTGAGTACTTTGATTTGCAGTTCTGTAAGTGTATTTACATTCTCATTTGCCATCAGATAGCTATATTTTTGGTGTGTTGCACGATAAGGCATTCATGTCTCTTTAGCACATTACTCGTCGTTTTTCAATAACTTAAATGAGCTAGTCATGCAGTTCTCAGCTGGAGGAACCGATAAGTCCTCTTCCGTTGTAGCTGCTACAATATTGAGCGGCTTTGTTGAAGAGCAGTTTTGACTGTGCCAAGAGATCCATCAGCTTAGGCTGAGTACTAGCTAGCAGTAACCCACTTCACCTTAAAAAGGAAGTGATGCTAAACGCATTGTCACATTTCAACACACTTTAGCTGTAGTTGAAAAATATTAAAATCAGATTGGAGATTAGGCGTAGATTTGTTCCAGTATTTTTTGGGTCGTACGATTCCGCGTACAACGCATTGTTGAGGGCCTCTCGTAGGTTACCCACAGGCTACAACAGAACTGTCTCTGTTGGGCGCACGAATGGGAGAGCTTGAAATTGAGAAATAAATGGACGTGGTGAGCGTGAGGGGTGGACAGTTTGAGTGTGAGTATGAGAGAGAGGGAGAGATTGATAGATTGATCGAAATATTTTATTTAACAATGAGGGATGATTAGGGCCACTGGGCCCTCTATTCCACCATCCCTGAACAATTTCAAAAATATTAATCAGTTGCATTCGTTTACAAATTAAGTTAAAATAATTTTCTTCTACTATTAACTTCTTCAATACTCTTTAATTAACGTTTCTTTAAATTTTGCTTTAAAACTGTCCACTTTTTTACTCATGTCAAACATATCGTTTTTTATCGTATTTTTAAAAGTTTTTCTTTGATCGGGTGTCCCGCTGGTTGAAAAACTGTAATTTGTTATAAGCATAGGGTGGTTTTTTCGTATTCAATATTTTGAATAGCGATGCAGCTGTCCGAAGCCATTTTCTATCCCTAATTTTTAGCCAACCAAGGAGTTGGTAATGTGGGGTTACACATTTTCGTCGGGTCGCAGTCTCAACGCGAGTGCCGCATTTAGTGCTTCCTGCAGATGACTGATTCCGCAGCTCTTGAGATCACATAAGGCGGATGTAGCATAATCAAAGTATGGCAGTATTAGGGTTTGCGCTAGTTGTTTGCGCACGTGTGTAGGAAAATCCATGGCAATTCGCCGTAGTTGGTAGATGCTGCCGAAAGTCTTATTGCAGATAGATTATTGTCGATTGAAATTCCCAAGATACTGGCAGACTCGACGTATTCAAGAGGGGTATCATTGTGGAATGATTTTTGGGAGGGAGGGAGGGAGAGAGAGAAAGTGCTGACTGTTGGGAGGAGCGGTGTGTTGTGGGGAGGAATCTACAATGGAAGGGTGGGAAAAGATAGTTGGGAAAGTCCAGGAAAGAGGGAAATCCGTTGTTGCTTCGAAATAACTGAGGAGCGGGTCTTCCACAGGTACAAACCAAAGGGTTGAGATAGAAAGGTGTTTGGGAAAACAATGACTTTTGGTTAAGGCTAGTGGGGGCATTTTGGAGGTCAAATACCGAGCTAATTCGGCCTGCCGAACAGTTTCATTCGATAGTAACTTTTACTCCGTGACATTAGACTGAGATAACTCTCTCCGAGGGCTCAGGAACAGTCATTTTGATAAGGTAGCCCGAAGTGATAGATTAAGGATCCTCAAAGAAGATGATTCCTGAGACAAGTAATCTCTGGTGACAGCGGGGGAGTCATCTTTGTGGGTCCTCGCGTGTAAAGATTAAAGCATGTTGCCACGCATTACTGGCTCAGTTGGGAGTGACTGTTCTATGTTGATACGTCATGCAGTGATACCTCCTACGTAAGTGCTCAAGCCCGTTGAAAACAGAGAACTAAATCGGCTGTCCAGAACCTGCTGGAGTTTCTACCATCTTTGGGGGGTCTTTGGAGCAAAAAGTGGACCAAAAGGTCTTTCTCCTTGACCGCACTTTTTACGCTTTATGAATCGAAATTGATATCCTCTTTACGTGACGCAACGCTCCAGACCCTTTTTTTTCCTGTTTTGTTTCTCCCCCTGTTTCTCTATTTTCTGTACAGTGAATGAAACAAGGAGCGGAAGTACTTAGTGTCAACTCTCAAAAATACGTTTCTCCCCGCAATTTTCGCGTTTCTTTTCACCGCTGTGAAATCGTCGTGGGATAAACTTACAATAAAAACCTCCGGTAGCGACCGTTGGTTGGACTCGTTATTAAGTTACTCAACCTTTGTAAGCGTCTTCCAACAATCGTGAGGGACCAATGAGGAATGTTGCTTCTTCGTTGCGCCGAGCGTTTTTCTTGAGGTTCTCGCTCGCTGTCTCTCTGAATCAACTTCTCGCGGGTTGAAGAAGATTTGGGAAGAACCGGAGGAAGAGAAGCAGCTCTCGTTATTGCCCAGAACCAGCTACGTCCTGAAAGACGTGTGAGGAACCGCAGGAATTAGGTGGACAACACAATGGAAAAACGGTTTGTGATCCACCGCGGGACGTTCGAAATGTGCGATCGG
This sequence comes from Pachypeltis micranthus, assembly GCA_020466155.1. Lineage (NCBI taxonomy): Eukaryota > Metazoa > Arthropoda > Insecta > Hemiptera > Miridae > Pachypeltis > Pachypeltis micranthus. The sequence goes on from CM035779.1 coordinate 20,459,325, forward strand.
GCGATAATTGCGGTGTCAGTTTTGTGGAACAAACCTCCTTCATGCTCCCAGAAAATTATACCGCACGAGCATTTTCCTCCGCTCGTTGCCCCCTTGAGGAGATGATCTTCTTCGATCTGTGAAAAAGGTTTGAATGAACGGCTGATGGAACCAGGAACGGGTTCCCGATTTGATTTGGCTTCTTCCTCATTGAGTTGTCTTCAACCCACTCGGTTTTGAACTCATTCGGCTTGGATTAGGAAACGCCCTTTCGATTGGGAAATGTGAGCCACCTAAAACAAACCTTCCTCAAAATACATTGAGTTCCCCTGACAAAACTTCCCTCAACCTCCAGCTGGTGTATCATACATGCACCAAACCACACGGTTCAACTCATTTTAATAAATGTTCACAGTAAGCGAAAACTAATCTGTGGATTTAGTCAAACTCGTTATAGCAGTTCACAGGAAAACTTGAAAAACACATTTTAATACGTTCATTCGTACATATTCTGGTTCATTTTGACCAAAATCCTGGTTTAACCAACGGCTGGTGGAATACTAGACTGTGATGGTCGGAAGGCAGTAGGCAGTAATGAACTTTCGGCATTTGGTAAAAGTTAAAAATGCGTTTTGTTGTGAAAAGTGGGAAACTAGTCGATTGAGAATGACTAAACCAAATCGGCCCACATTTAATATTTAGCGTGCACGTCAACATTGGTCGCCAAAGTAGGGCAACGAGCGAAATTTATCTACTTTTTGTGGTCGCAGGAGTCGTTGTTCGTTGTGTTGTTTCGTTGCTCCTAGTGGCCCTTTGCAGTTACTCCTGCGCATTGAGAACCAACCTGCAACCTGCTGTTCCTGTCTGGTGGGGATACGGTTGCGCTACTAATTTGCAGAGTTCAGCTAGCTGCAGTCAAAGCTACAGAGTTGCAGATACTGGAGACAGTGGAGCATTTACTGTGTACTTGTGAGTTGCTGGCTGCAGTGCACCTCAGAGTGCAGTGAGTGGGGGGTCACTCAGCTGTGGCCAGAGGGGATGGCAAGGTATGGACCTCAAGATTTTATGGGGACGTCTCTTTTTATTATGTTCCTTGGATCTACGAAGTAGAAAAGGAAGTTATGTAATCGGCTGAAAAAAAAAATTTGAGTTCTCTTCAGATCTTTACGTTTCAGACCTCTCTGAGTCCGAAAAACACTATTTGGGAAAATGGTCTGTGTGTATGTCTGTGAACGATTTTTAGAGAGAACCATCGTACCAAACCCACTCAAACTTGATATCTCGCCAGCAGGTTACCATGGGACGCAAAAATAAGAGTATGGGCAAAATCCACCGAAAGTTAACTATAGTTATCATAGTGATCAAAACACCAAATTTTTTTTTCAAAAACGGCTCTAACGATTTTGATTACATTTTTTATATTGATAGATCTCAATAAGGCAGTTATACCGTAAAATTCCCATTTGTGGGAAAATGACGAGGGCAGCACAATAAATTATCAACATTTTCGACGAAAAGCAGTTTTTTCCTTATAAACTCCGCTGGAATGTTAGTAGAATGTTAAAAAAATTGGTATTGTAGTCCAATCCAATACCTATAGGGCGAGTGTTTAAAAACGTTCATGAGATACATGGGGGATACTCCAGAAATTCCTGAATTTCAACTACCGCCATTTCGCTTACTACCAGTTCTCAAAGTTTTTACCCAATAACTCTGCAAAAGTAATTACTATCCTCTTCAAAAAATTATTTTTGACAGCCCCATTAATTCTCTGTGTACGAATTGATCAATAATGGTCCTGGGATGAGTACGAGCAGCGTAATAAATTCCGGAACTGTAATCGCTACCGCTTCCTGCTGCTGTGAAGTGTTGTTTGTCCAAGTTCAGATGAACTGAGTGATAAGTGAATTGAGTAAGTAGAAAAAACCATATAGAAAGTGAATTGACGTAGAGCTAAGGAAAGTTGTGTGTTGCAACGCACCAAATATTTAACAATGTCACTTCATATCAACCCATAGCACTTCAGTGACATTACCGAATTTATTCCGGTCATCCCTCATATTTATCTGTTGACTGCCTGGGAGCTGCAGGCCCTCCTGGCATCAGTCATACCTCTTGGTAAGCCCAGGCTGGACCTTGCGGCGGGACCAGGTTTTGGTTGGCTGAGACGGAAGCTGTGGCAGAGGTAAGGCAAGCAGTTCATTGGGCTAGTTACTCTGCTCCCTCTTCTTGTATCTTGGAGCTGCCCCATTGTAGCCTGTGCTCTATGTCCGGGGACCTACATAAGAAAAATGAATAAATAAATTTAACGCGTATAACTCAACAAATTGTAAACATTGACATACACTCTAAAAGCTAAATTTTATCAACCTACCCGAGTGTTTTCTAACTATCTATACACGCAGCTGTTTCCGTAATTATGCGTTTAACGGGAGTATTAACCAAGATACATTTGGAAAATGATATTTACCGAGCTGTTAGGTAGGAAAATTAAAACTTACCTCTCCATCAGGGGTTGTCCTGTAAGCAGGCTTTTTTAGAGACCCCACTGCCGCCCAGGGCTTTATTCTGGCAAACCTGAGGCAGCAGACGGGTTTCCCAATCACAAACACCACCGCTCACAATTTGCATGATCGGAAGTGTACCTCTACGACAGACGTTTGTAGTTTGGTCGGAATTCCGTGCCGCTTCCTGTTAGAGTCCGTACAAAATGATGTTGACGCGGAAAAAATAAGGAGAGGAACCGAATTGCGCGTATATGAAATGAAAGACGGTGTTGACTAGCTGCGGGAGTGATGACAAACTACTGAAATATTTTGTTTGGAGGATCCTTCGTTAGTTGTGTCCTGCTCGGTTTCTCTGTTCGATTGGGTTTGAGGAATTAGCTAATTAGCTTTTGATACTACGCAATTTAGTTCTGAAATGTGACTTATTCTGATTATGATATATTGAGGTCTTGAATCTAGTTTGGAAGTGCCAATCCAACTTGGTTGGGCTGCAAATTCGATGGTTCTAAATATTTCGCGCATTGAGTCGAACAGAAACGGCCACTCTCTTCACTTGAGAGTTGTTGCTGGGAAACTGTTTCGCCTCGGCGAGCCCTGTCGTTAATTATTTCATCAATTAAATCCGAGCTTTAAAAAAGTCAGAGCAGCCGATTGTGCTCTGGCAGCAAAGCGATTCTTCTAATATCGCTGACAAATTACGGTACGATAAAACTTGATATGAGTTGTCAATAAAAACGGTGAAAAGAACTTGAGAATATTCCGTTGAAGCGTCTGAGGTTATTAGAAGGCAATTTGCGGCTGAGACTCGAGCGTAAAGGCGAAAAGTTATTAAAGTTATTAAATTGCGAAATAATTTCCAGCTAATAGCGCAATCAGCGGTCTGTCGGCAGCATTCGACTGCGGCAAAACCAGACAGTTCAAGGACGTGCTGAGAATGGAAATCCGAGCAGTCTCCCTCCGCTGCTTTCCGTCAGTTCTGTTCTATAATTAGTTGAACTAGTATGGGGAACTTCTCTAGTATGGTGATTATGGGATGAATGGCAAGTTTTGGGTGACATGCATTTTTCCCCAGCGAAGTTGTTTAGGACAAAGTTGTCAGTGACGGTTGATTAGTAGTCAGGATTTTGAATGGAATCAAATGCATCACTTTCCCCTCTGTATCTCTTAAAAGTCTCTATATCGAGTAAGTGTTGGCACTGTATATACTGTGCTGTGGGTACACCTGGTTAATGACCATAAGAACATGTCTTAGGCGTGGCACCAGGTAAACTGCAGTGCTGGGCCTGCTGTGACAGGTTGCATGCAGACAGCCCCCACTGCCGCGCTAGAGGTCGTACGGGGTGTTGCACCTCTCCACATACATGTGCCTATTTATAGGCGTCAGGTATGCTGTAACTGGGTTTTGTATAGTGGGTTTTGTATAGTAGGGTAATGGGCGCCGCATCACCGGGCCACAGGCCTGCTCTACATGTCAAGAACTCAGTACAGATAAAGTTTAACTTCGAGCTTCCCTTCGGGGTGCGAATTCATAAAAGATCCAGGAAGGGATGACCTAGCAGGTGCATGTGTTTATGGTGCCAGGGATCCGTGCAACAGTTTTCCAGGCTGAGCTCTTCGCAGTGATGGTGTGTATGCAGGACCTCCTGAGCAGGGGTCTGAAATAGAAAGGAATATACATTATGCGGGACAGTCACGCTGCCCTTAAGGCCCTGGCTCCTGTCCATCCCATCAGGGCCAGTTTGGGAATGCCTGACCAGTCTGAAGGCCTTGCCAAACGAGATGTCATACAGAAATGGAAGGGAATGAGGAGGCCGACAAACTGGCAAGAGAAGCATCTGCGCTTCTGACCTGAACCGTCAGAGCCCCTTGAATAAGGAGGTTGTCAAGTGGTAGGAGAAGTGCAGGGCTACTAAATGACTGAATGTGCCAGGCCGAAGGCAGGCAAGGCTGTTAATCAAGCTCTCTAGGTTGCAAACAAGAGAAAGTATGCAGATGGTATGTGGCCAAAGCTACACAGTTGCAGATACTGGAGTCAGTGGAGCATCTAAACTCTTTTTAATAATGTCACCTTCAATTTTGAGCATTGTTCTCTCCAGTGAGCAATCTCTTCTGAAATGCTACTTCATTAGGCGCTCATTAACTACGGAACAGAGGATCAGAACCAACAAGACGTACAGAGTCACTTGGACGTTATCTAGAGTAGTGACTCACAAAGTAGCGTTGATGAATCTGTCGGCAAACCATCTCTGTTCTTGCACTCTTCGTTTATCGCTGCTATCTCAGTTAGACACACTTTTAGTGCACTAGTACTGCTAGAGGACGGCCTTGTCTGCCAGATGTGGTGCTGGTTGCAGTCCTGTTGTCACCCCTATCCGCCTGTCGGTTGTGGAACGTCAAAGGCTGTATTTGAGAACAGCCAAAGGGGAAGAGAAGAATGTTTCCAAACTCTTCAGGCTTGGCAGGGTCGATACAAGGCGGACACAGTGCAGGCACGTCCAATGTTGGTCCATCGTGTGAGGGACGCCATAGCTTGCATTGGTGCTGCTCAGTGTGTTAGTTTGATGTGCTCGTTTTCATAAACGAAGCGGACTTTGACTCTCTTGTAACGCGATTTGTGCGAAGTGCTCTGTTCCATTGATCATTCACAGAGATGATAAAGACAAGTTTAATCGAGTTTATTTTCGTAATTGTTATTTAAAAAGGAAATAGTCCCTCAATAGACGCACGGGTGTGGAGTAGGTCGCGAGATTAGTCCTCTTAAAAGCAATTGAACAGGTTCATATTTCCGATCGTGAATACTCAACAGTCACATTCCACCTATTGGAAGTTTCGAATGAATTGACGAGTCCGACAGGTGAACTGCTGGTCTCATTCCGGTCTTTGTTGCTCGTTGCGGCATAAAATGTAGCGGGCAGCCGAAGGAGGTACAATGACAAAAAGTTGTCTCTCTGGGGAAGTGGACCTTGAATGGCATATAGAGCAGGGCAGAGTAGATCAGAAGACATGCGTTGTAGTTGTAGCTGTATCCGAGCGACCGACCGGTTAAGTCGTTCTCCCCTTCCCTTCCCTTCCCTTCCACCTCATCTCTCTTGTCGTGTGAATGTGTCAAGGGCGCAGCGGAAAAAGGCGGAAAATCCTCTCTTGTTGAAAACCCTCGTCCTCGTCGTTTCGTGGGCTTCCTCTTCATTTCGGCGGCCTATTTGTGTCATCTTCAGCACCAACGGTACTAATAGTTAGTTGGTAGCCCGCATATCTCAATGGGGCGTTCCAAATAAAAAGTCGAAAGGCAATTCTCGGGAGTCCTCCCTTCCGTCGGAGACCGTTTGCGGGCCTTCGAGGTCGCAACAAGATCCTGCAACATCGCGGTCCCCCGTCCTCAGGATTTCAAGGTTTCGTCTGCTCCGTGCGATAAGACGCCCGCTTTGTCCGAGATCATCCGGGGCAATTGCATGATGCACACGTCCCGGCGTCATGGACAAATGATACAATTAGTGAACAACAATCTACACAAAGCCTCTCACAACTGTCAGTCTATTTTCTCCTGCATCGGATTGTTAAGACGTTGAGTTGGTTGAACAATGATATATTTAAACGATCGCCTTGTGGTAGTGCAAACTAAGTAGCGAATAACTGAGAAACCAAGAGTGAAGCACTCGGAAACACTCAACTACTAAATTTAGTTTTGAGCTAAGCGCCTCGACCGATTTGCAGTGCTTCACACAAGATGTCTTTTCCATTCTTATTGAATCAATAAAATGTCTGGGGGGTGCTTGACGAAAATGTAAACTATACTTTTTTACGTATTGCATTTATTGTAATACATTTTATTTTCCTTGGCTCTACGAAGTAAAAAGGAAAGTTAAGTAATCGGCTGAAGAAAGGAAGAGTTCGTCGAACTCTACTGTGTCCGAAAAACACTATTTGGGAAAATGGTCTGTGTGTCTGTGTCATTGAACGAAAACTGATGAACTAAATCTGCTCAAACATTATATCTCGCCCACAGGTTAACAAGCGACGCCAAAATATGAGCCAAATCCGCTTAAAACTAACTATACTTATCATAGTGATCAAAACATCAATTTTTTTCTCAAAAACGCCTATAACGATTTTGATTAAATTGATTATATGGACAGCTTCTAATAATGCGACAATACCATAAAATTCCCTTCTTTGGGAAAATGATGAGAGCAGCTCAATAAATTACCGAACATTTCGTCGAAAATCGCGCAGTTTTTGCCTTATAAACTGACGTAGAGCTAAGGAATGTTGTGTGTTGCGGTTTTTATTTTACAAATATCTTGTAGGCTACAACCCCTCCAAGTGCACTTGCGTAGGGGGTGGAGTTGCTATCAGCACCGAAAAGTCCAACAATAAATACTCACTGAAAATAAAATACCAAAATAAATACACTCTTCTGAATTGCGACATAAAACTACTTCACACAATATCCATCTTCCTATTTATACATAAATTTGTCTACTTACTATTTATTAATTCATACTGTCTAATTTTTTTACTTTCCTTGGCTCTACGAAGTAGAAAGGAAAGTTATGTAATCGGCTGAAAATTTTTTTTTGAGTTTTCTTCAGATCTTTACGTTTCAGACCCCCCTGAGTCCGAAAAACACTATTTGGGAAAATGGTCTGTGTGTGTGTGTGTGTGTGTGTACGATTTTTAGAGAAAACCACCGTACCAAATCAGCTCAAACTTGATATCTCGCACGCAGGTTACCATGGGACGCCAAAATAAGGGTATGAACAAAATCCACCGAAAGTTAACTATAGTTATCATAGTGATCAAAACACCAAATATTTTTTTTCTCAAAAACCGCCCCAACGATTTTGATTACATTTTTAATATTGGTAGCTCTTAACATGATAATTATACCATAAAATTCCCATCTGTGGGAAAATGACGAGAGCAGCACAATAAATTATCAAAATTTTCGACGAAATTGGTTTTAGCGCGGTTTCTAGAGGAAACAACCGTACCAAATCAGTTGAAACGTGATGTCTAGCCTACAGGTTACCATGGGACGCAAAAATAAGGGTATGGGCAAAATCCACCGAAAGTTAACTATAGTTATCATAGTGATCAAAACACCAAATTTTTTTTCTCAAAAACCGCTCTAACGATTTTGATTAAATTTTTTATATAGATAGAAGTAAGATAATTATACCATAGAATACCCATTTGTGGGAAAATGACGAGAGCAGCACAATAAATTATCAAAATTTTCGACCAAAAGCGTTTTTGCCGTGGTTTTTTCCTTTTAAACTCCGCTGGAATGTTAGTAGAATGTTAAAGAAAATTGGTACTGTAGTCCAATCCAATACCTATAGGGTAAGTATTTAAAAACGCTCATGATATAGATGGGGCTCACTCCAGAAATTCCTGAATTTCAACTACCGGCGTTTCGCTTTCTACCAGTTCTAAACTTTTTACCCTAAAACTCTGCAAAAGTAATTACTATCCTTCTCTAAAAAAAATTGTGTTTACAGCCTCATTAATTATCTGTGTACCAATTGCTCAATAATGGTGTTGCAATGAGTACGAACAGCACAATAAAATCTGGAACTGTAAGCGCTACCGCTTCCTGCTGCCGTAAAGCGTTGTTTGACCAAGTTCAAATTAACTGAGCGATAAATGAATTGATTAAATAGAATTAGCCATGTACAAAGTGAATTGACGTAGAGCTAAGGAAAGTTGTGTGTTGCAACGCACCAGATATTTTAAATTTCAATTCTAATCCCTCCGAGCTCGTTGGTGGCACCAAGTCTACAAACAGTTGTTCATTGTTCATGTAATTATGCACCAGTAGTCGCATCCTCCAAGACCTGCAGTTGTCATCCTTCTAGGAATATCAATTTGTATTTTATTGGTAACACCTCATGCGCTTCAAGTTTGCCTAATACCGGGTCGTGTCGTCATACTTGATAATTTATTACGTTGCCCTCGTCATTTTCCTGAGGTTGAAATTTCCGTATTACCCTTCAGGTTTAAGAGAAATTCAGACAAGTTTAGTCAAAATTGTTAGAGCCGTTTAAAGGGGGAAAAAATTGTTTGTTTTGGGTGTTGATGGTTTATTTTTGCGTGTTGATCTGCAGGCTGAATATCAAATTTGAGATGACGCCGTTTTCGTTAAATCGTGTCCACGAGCGCTCACAGACCAAAATCGCTGTCCTTCGGAAGTGCGTATATGGAATAAAAGGCGAATAGCCGAAATCCTTCGAATCATAACGTTTCAACAGTTGACACCATTTCAGGAAACCATGGTGTGTATGCGATTGAGAGAATCGAGCGATCTTAGCTTGAAGATTACGATGGGATATGAGCAAAGGTGTGAGCAAAATATGAAGTAACTATAATTATCGTAATGATCAAAATACCTAATTTTTTTTAATGAAACGGGCTCTAGCGATTTTGATTTAATTTTATGTGTGACAAAACACAGCGTACGCAATCATTGGTCTGGAGTTTCCATTTCAGCTGGCAAGGCTGCACGATAGAATCCACCGGGGATCTTGATTGCCCTCCTGTCTGTCGTATTTTGTTCGAGATTGGTCCTGTGTCCACAATCAAATGGTGTCCTCGCTTTAGGACTCAACTATTTCAGCGCCTGAACGCACGGCATTTCTCGGTCGCTGTCCCTTTGCCCCTGTAGACTCCACGTTCACTGAAGCCTGTGTCTTCATGGATGTCTCATTTACCTTACCAGAAGCTTATGGCTCATTGGAAATTGCTATGGAGCTCACTCACTGATAGTGGTCGGGGGGATGTATGTCTGATTCTGGAATGAAGTGACGACCTACCAACCTTTTGCTGTACGGCGAGACGAAGTTGTGTGGCTAGTTCGCGATAATGTCGCCGGAAAGGGCGGCACGACTGGAACATTGGGCGCTATTTAGTAATGTTGATAAAATTCAATTCAATCTGACGTTCTGTTTTGTTGGCGGGTCGCTATAGAATTCATCAGAAGGACCGAGCCGTTCTCGATTCAATCAAAGATAATTGGCCGATATCGTTTTTCGACACCATACTCCTGCGGTCTCCTCGTCGCGCTCTTGTGCCCTTAGAAAGAGCCGAGTCGTGATGCACCTCCCTTCTCCTTTTGATTGTGTTGAAACTCGTTAGAGAAGGTACCTCGAGCGGATTACTGTCGTGCACTCCCTGCGTTACCTTTACGGGATTGTGCGGAATTGAGAGGGACGAGGAGAATCTAAATTATCCGTTACGCCGGTTCCCCAATTTTCGGTGCATGTGGAGGCCTCTTTCCTTGCAATTTACTTGTCATGATCTCGGAGATACCGTTCGAGCTGAGGAGCTTTTGAAAAGTTGAGATTCGGTGTACTTTCAATACTTTCAGCGAATGACGAAATGCACCCGAATATCTGTGAGACCGGCATCACGCTAATTATCAGTTGCGACACATCGTAAAACTTCCTTCTGCCCGAGTAAATTAGATAATTCAACAAGTTCTACATTTCTGTTCAAAGCATTTCTACACGTTAAGTTCGCTTAGTCAGTGAATTATTTGAACACGTTCGTAAAATTGATTTTTTGGTGCATTGTGGATTTTAGCTGTATTCAACAGTAAGTTAAAGAAATAATTATATATTTGTTGACCAATTAAAGGTATCTTGTGTGCGTGAAAAAAATTGTTTGAGCGGTTCTTGAAAAAAGTTGAAAAGGTCCTTAAGCTTCTTATGTCCTTGCTAAAGGATCCCTTGCGCCCTAGCCCACATGCTCCTGTTCATGTAATTCAACCATTGTGCTCTAATCCCTACGCCCTGCTCTGTAAGGACAGGCCCTGGCCAGCCATTATTCCACTCATATCCCAGTTTTCGTAACCTAACCGTTTAAGCGTATTCCCTAGGACTACAAACTGCTTTGCAAGCTCTTCTTTTCCATTGATGAGGCTCTGGTTGATGCCACCCAATTAATGGTGGCGTAGTATGTTTGTCTCGCCATCGAACTGTCAACCAACGTTTTCGAAATTCCATCTGTGACTGGCAGTAACTACCCCATGCCCGTGTCAACTTTCTACGTCTACCGTAACTTAAGTATTCTCAATTAGCCAATGGTATTTCCGTATCACCCCAGATGGTCGTTCCCGATTTTTGACATCTTTGTTCTCTTTTGATCATTCTCATTCTACCCGTATTTTGGCAACCTCTGAAGTCACTCTGTCACATTAACGTCGTTTCTCTGCATTTACGAGTTGTTCCTAAAGCCTCCTTCCCTTGTACGGAATAACGTCTGTAATGTTTCTGGAATAACGGAATAACGTCTCTGTTGTGTTTTTATTAAGGCGTTTAAAGAGAAGAAAAGTTAGGTGTTAATGAGGAGCTGGCATGTTGTAAGGTGAATCGAAATCATTACCACCTGTTGGGCGCACGAAGGGCGGAGCTTGAAACTGACAAATAAATGGATGTGGTGAGCACGAGTGAGGACTGTATTACACTGGACAGAATAGCGTTATCAGGTTGAGTATGAGTATATAAACACGAATAAGGGGACTCTAAATACACGTGAACTGGTAGGGAGTCACTAAGTGGAGAGAGAGAGAGAGTTGAGCTGAGACACGAATGCTAGGAAGAGCTGGGAGACAATTGTCAATCGCTTGTTCTGATGGATGATGGTTCTGATGTTCTGAGCTGTCTGTTGAGGAGAAAAAAGTAAAAAGAGGGGTAGGAAAAGACTAGTTTTTGGAAAATCTAGGAAAGGGGGAAATCCGTTGTTGCTTGGAAATAACTGGGGAGCAGGACTTCCCAGAGGTACAAACAAAGTGGGTCAATGCTTGGGGAAACCATGACTGAGCGGCAAGTGCAGAGGTTCAGAGGACAAAAACAACGCAGCGTTTGTGATGAATTTGTGGAAAACTGTTTCAATTTGTTTCGTCGCTTCTCGTTGACGCAGGCGACCTTTATCCTCGTCAAACAAAAATTAAATGTAGATACAGAATGATGAATGGAGTTGACAGAGGAAGAGAAATTGCATTTTCTTCACCCTACTGAGCCTAAAAAACCTAATTTCGGCGCGTGGTCCGTGTGTATGTGTGTGTGTCTGTAGTTCGATTTGCGGGAGAACGGCTGATCCGATTGAGCTGGTTCTTTTTTTGTTTTGTTCGTTATTCATTGTAGACACCAAAATAAGGTTATGGACGATTTCGGCCGATGGGAAGGGGGGTGGGGGACGAAAATGTACCAAAAACAGGGGGGTTTTCGCATTTTTCTCGAAAACGGCTCTAACGATTTTGATTAAACGTTTAAATTATCTTCTCCTAATCAATACCTAACTTTCCTTCTCTATACATATCTCCATGAAAATACGGTGAACGGAGATATGGGCCCCTGGAGCAAAAATAGGTTTTTTACGCTTTTTGGCAAAACGGCTTCAGCGGTTTTCACCAAACTCACAGGATGTTTTCAAATAGTTAATACCTACATATTCTTTTCAATAAATGTTCCTGTGATGGTCCATTGAACAGAGATAAAAATCAAAATGTGTCAAAAATAACGTTTTTTTCTAACATTTCCGTAAATTCCAGGGTAACTTTTTCACCAGATGTGATAAATCTTAATGGAGTGTCTTTTAGTTACCCATACCCACATTTCGTCCTCCATAATTATTTCTGTATATATATGTTGAACGGAGATATAAGCCAAGTTAACTCAGAAAAGGAGATTTGTCGAATATTAATTTATCGGTATTCCGATTTTCTCAAAAACGGCTCTAACGATTTCCATCAAACTTTCGGAGTACTCTCAGCTAACTAGTCCCTACATTTTGTTCTCCATAAATGTTCCTGTAAAAATGCGTTGAGCGAAGATACAGCGCCCGCCTACATAGGTGGTGTTCGAACTCAAAGGGGTGGCGGAAAGTTGTGTGTTGCTACGCACCAGATATTTTCAGGTTAGGATTTTTATTAAATTTCCTTTTTGGTAATATAATATTGCCGTTCGTGGGAAAGGGACGAGAGCAGCACAATAAATTATAATAAATATAAGCCCAGACATTCCGGAATTCACGCTAACGTTTTATTTACCAACGTTTTTTGTGTGGTTTCCCTATAATTCCAGTAATGTACCCGTGTTTTTGGACTAGAACCATTTTCAACAAAAAATCAAGATGACTGTCCCATCGTTTGCATGTAACGTCGGTGTTTCAATGAAGAAAGAAATTGGTGTTATGGAAGAACGCCATTTGCGAGAGATCTTTAATGAAAATTCGCGCTAATATCGTCAATATTTGGGATACTTTATTGCGCTTTTATCATTTGAAATTGACCATTCAACAAATTTTGTAAAAATCGTTCCTTCCTTTTTTTTAAGCGTTTTGATCACTGATAACTATAGTTAGTTTTGAACGAATTTTGCTCGTATCCTTTTGTTATTTCGGGGTCCCGTGGCGGCCAGTAGAATTAATATCGAATTTGAACCGATTTGGTTCAACCATTCTCTCTCAATCGCATGCAAACACAGACCACTTTCGTTCGGACCCTTGAAAAATTGATTACATCATTTCTTTTCATTAGGGCTGTGGAAAAAGAATGATCAATGATGATGATGATGATTCGCTATTTCGGTGTAAAATAGCGAAAATATCCGAATTTTACGTTATTTGCGAATTTCTGCATAATTTAACTTCTCCTACGTGAGTTGCTGAAGTTGATGCTAATTCGAATAGAACGAAATGATTAGGTTGATTTCTGAGGGACGGCCGAAAACCGTTGTTTACCTAAGTGTGCTATCCCCGTTTGGAGTTAACGATTTGCCTCCTCTGCTGAGGTTGGTTTCTGACGCTGATTAGGGAGTGGGACAACGCACCTTGTATCAGCCTTATTGGCATCTGCTTTTTCGGTTTTCGTTTCTGTACTCACCAATTTTAATGGATTTGATCTCTTTCTCTCTGGCAGTATGAGCTGATGAATCCCTGCTGTAGCTTTAGAGGGTTGAACTAGGGCGTTAATTGCTTACTGCCGTTGATTCTAATTTTCCGACAGTTTCCTCATTGCGCTCCTTCAAAGCTTCGACCCTAACTTCGCCCTCCTCGCGACGAGTTGTCTGAAAATGATTGCGAAAAACTCCCTTGAACTGTAACTTGAGGGGGGGCTCTCGGGGTTAAAACTCAACTCCGTGATCCGTTTTTGCTCCGCTCCTTGACGCAACCTTTTTCTACCTCGTTCGAGTCTTCGGAGAGCCTTCTTTGCCCCGTCCGCAGATGACGTACCCAACTGCCTTGAAACGAAAAACGGTCCAGTTTATTAATTTCGTCGAAACGCGTTCGAAGTTACGTTGCCGGAGCGAATTGCATTTCTCATGCTGTCCGAGAGCGTGTGGCTCAATCAGCGCTTCCTAAGGCATCTCGCCCGTCTTTCCAGGTTCGCATCTTTCCGATGTTGGCCGGCTGCGCAACAACAGGTTCGGGGGAGAGCCAAGAAACTCATCATCCGCGGAGGGGCCTCGTAGAACATGTTGTTAAGTAATGCCTCCTTCGGTCAGTTGTAAATCGTCAGATTTGCCCGAACAACTGTTTCGATTCTTCAATATATCTGGTCAACGCATAGCAAACCGTTACTCCACATCCAACTTTTATGATGCTCTACGCGAATTGACGAATTCACCTAAAACCCTCCAACGAACCTTTTTCCACGTTCCGAAACCTCATTTTCTAACTTGCTGTCATCTCAGTCCTACGTAACCGTGAGCTACCAAAATATAATAATGGAGCGTTATGAGCAATGAGAATGCTGATGAAAGGGCGTTTTAAACCTCTCAGGCTTCATTCGTTCGGTCTCGTTTTACTCCTCTGTTGAGCAAATCCTCTGTCAAAGGTCCGTAGAGCGACAACCTAAATGAGACATCTGGAATTAGCTTAGAGGGGTTTACAAAAACTGAACGCTCATTTACATGTTCTGTATCAACTAACCCCCATGGGCGTCTTACCCGAAGCTTCCAGCTTGTTTTGAGCTTTCCCAGCTCTGTATAGTCTCCGCTCCATGGCATTGGATTGTCTCACACTAAGATTCCCAGGCCCCTTTGCGAACTATGACTGAAGGCTTCTAGTTCTCCCCTGAGGGTCCTGTTCAAAGAATACAGGCCCTCGCCGGAGGTATGAAGCGGCGCAAGACTCTTATATCTGCGGTATACGCGGAAGTTGAAAGAGCTCTTGGTCGTATTAGGGCGTAGGCCTTACTTGGACATAGTTCGTTATTGGTTATGAATTGTTTTCGATTTCTCAACTGAGAGGCTTTCTCTCTCACCCACTCAGAAAAGCAATTTCTGTTTCATACGACTAGAACAACTACGTACGGGCCTCCAACTCCTTCGTTCCCTACACCCGCCGTCTTTCTCGTTTTCCACGTTCGCGTGGTCCTCCCTAAGCCGTTCCAACGCGAATGCTAATATATAAATTGTGAGAAACCTTGCGGAGTCGTTGAATAGAAAGCACAGACCGAGCAATTACAGCAGGGCGTCGCCTTTTAATGGCGCGACATTCGGTTTCTTCGGCAACAACTCGGCCGTTGCATAAGAAGAGCCCGGGAAGAGCAGAAACTGAAGCTGAACCTGAATCGAGCTAATGATTCCCTTCCCCCCCTTCTTAATAGAAGTCAAAAAAACGAGAAGCTCCTCCGTCGGGACAGCGAATCATAATTGAAAGAAAGTCGGCGGTAAGCGAAATTGAAAATAGTCGGTTGCAAGTGACTGAAAATCCTAAAGGGGGCAATTACATTTGGAAATGTCGCCAGGACACTCCTGGATCGAATAGAAATCGGGTTCAAAAACCCTTAACACTCTTCATCGCGCCAATTTGGAGGCTCATTTCATTACGTTCGTCGGTCTAATGAAGTTCTTCAGAATCGTAACTTTCATTACGCAATTTTCAATGGGACAAAATCGTCGAACTTGACGTCTTTTCTCCGGATGCTTCTCAGACACGAAAGATTCTCACTTTTCGACTTTCGTGCGAAATTTCCATTTAAAGAGAGGGATTCATTAAAACCCTATTTGTCGAACTAATTTAGGGATCCTTGGCGGCTCACACCCAGGGAGTTAGTAAAGAGTACAGATATTTATCACCCTGGCAACTTATGTATTCTGTCTTTAATTCTCTTCAACTTGAAAGAACAGTTCAACGGTCCATATAACTGGTGATGACTTCTTCTTCTCGAAGTGCCGTACCCATAGATGGCCTCTCACATGTACCTGTGCTGTGTATCATTAACTGTTATACACAGGTATATGTGACCTACAGTTTATCATCGCCGGTTCCGAACGGCACTATTTTGAGAGGCTTACTAGGCAAGTATACTCGTGGTGGTTTGCCATTGCCTTCCACGAGGTGACTGCCGCAAATTGTTAGGTGTTACGCTCGGGAATCGAACCCGAGTATTTGGCATGGTAGGCTGATACACTAACCTCCACGCCACGGCCGCCACCGGCGATGATGGTGATGACTAGTGTTCCAAAATTTATTCGGTTGCCCCCGTTTTTGTCACGACTTTCATCGAGTGACAACTGCATAGGTAACTTCTGATACTGTCTTCATGATTTTTTGAAAACGTTTATGTTCCTAGTTCTGGAATTATAGGACAAACACCGTAAAAACAAGTGTTCGAAGAAACGACAAGTGTGGTCTGGGAAATTCTTGGGATGCCCCTAATTATTCTATAACCTTTATTAAAATAACAGGTCTGTTTTTCTCATCAAATGACTGTTCCTGAACCTTTGAAGAGGGTTATGTCAGTCTAAAATTTGATCCATTGTTGTTTACTCCATGAGAAATCCAGAGGTAGTGGTTGACTTGTTAGAAAGGAACCTGAAAACTTGGTAGAGCCCAAGGCTCATGAGAAAGACAGTTTACTTGTACATTTTCGAAGGAATCTTCCATTTCAAACAAAATTGGAAACGTAAGGGGACGAACGACTAACCACTTCGGTTTGAAATGTTCGTTTTAGACTTATAAAGGAGTTGCTCGGCGCAGGCCTAATTAGTTGGGTCTTTAGCTCGGAATTTTCTGAAGGGAAGCCATAGTTTTGGGCCTTCCCTGAACATGAGATATTTCTGACATCTGAAGCATTTTTCGTAGGTGCAGAGAAGTTCAACCTGCCTCTCAGTTATTCCGAAGCGGTTGGTTTTCCCCTTTTTCTGAACTTTCCAATGTATCCTTATCCCCCTTCGCACACCTCAATTTATTTCCTCTCGACAACACGCAGCTCTTACCAGATACTCACTCGTCTCTCAGTTCTCACACTCATCTCTATGTCTCTCTCCACTTAGCTCTCCACATAACCAGTTCACGTGTACTCAGAGCCCCCTTGTTCACATTTAAATACTCATACTCCAACTGATATCGCTATTCTGTCACAGTGTGACTCTGTTCCATTTATTTCTCAATTCAAGCTTCCCCTCCCCATTCGTGAGCCTTACAGAAGTCATTTGATAAATTCGTGTCCTTTGAAAGGAAAGGGAACGCTGTCGTTGGACACTAAACAAACTGTAAATAATTCGACGGCAACCGGTGATTGGCGTGTTGGAGGCAAAAGGCGAAGAAAAGTGAACTATACGAGGCAGTTTGAAAAGGAAGTGATAAAAAATACAATATTTAAAGGGATTGGGTTAATTCCGACATTTTTGAACTTGATGTACCTGTTTGGTGAGTCCGTCCAGATTCCGTTTGAAAAATCATGTAGACACTCAAACGACCCACCCACTCGCTGCTTATTCAATAAAAGTTGTGCAATATCTATGGGTAACCCAATTCCAGAAAGCTAAGTACAATCAATTTTGGCCTTCAACTATTTTAAATAATTTTCTGCGATACTTGTAAAAAGAACAACACTCCCATGTGGCAATTCCACCTTTGAATTAATTTTATTAAAGTAACCAACTCGAGTTTCTTTTGTAGAATGCTAGTGTCATATGAGTGGCACCTAAGACGAAAAATAGAACCACTTTTCAAAACCTCAAAAGCGGTGAAGGGGTGGGGATTTCAATTCGTACATTCGTTCTTAGTATAGTACAGAAGCTATGGTTCGAATGTCAAGTTTCTCGCATCACTGAAAGTGCACTCAAACTCAGTTGCAATTTTCGTCGCACGCGTAATCAGCTTGAAACAAATTTTTGATTTTTCTTCTGATATGTCTCTGAGTCGTCTGAACCAAACCAATTAATTTTATATCCAGCCTGCAGGTTGCCATGGGACTACAAAATAAGGGTATGAGCACCCAAAACTAACGGTAGCGCTCGTTAGGGCTGGTTATCATAGTAAGCGATCAAAACAATACTTTTTGCCCGCAAAAACGGCTATTTTTATTACATTTTTTGCACAGACAGCTCCAAACGACACAGCAATACTGTAACATTCCTATCCTTGGTAAAATGGCGTGAGCAGCACAATAAATTACTAAACATGTCGACGAAAGTCGATTTTAGTTTTGTCCTTATAAACTCCGCTCAAATGTTACTGGACTCTTCGGAAAAATTCGCGTGGTAGTCCAATGAATTGCCTATACGATCTTAAGATGTAAAGGAGCTACTCCATAAATTTAAGAATGTCAACCCCCACCTTCTCACCTGATACCATTTCTCACGGCTTTTATCCCGATTGAACAAGATGCACGAGTAGAAGCAGCTCAATTCCAGAACCATAGCCGCCTCCAGCTGCCACGTATGACGTTGTTGTAAACACAATTAAAAACAGATTTGATTAATTGCTAGAGTCAAGGGAATTCCCGAATGCACGTGAGGCCAAGTAAATTTGCTTGATGCGTCGCTCCAGATATTCCATCTCCCGTCACAGGGCGAATTCGCGTCAAACGAAATCTAACCCGAAACTCGTCCACACGCCCTCAACATGGACGGTATTTTGATAGATAACACCGAAATCGAAAAATGACTTCGATGCTCTCACACCTCATCGAATCGAAGCGAAGTTACTGAAGCGGGAGGCCGCGTCGTTTGGAAAATATCGTATATCGTACCCTTCGGAGAAACTGCCTGTCAACTGGTTCAGGCTCGCCAGAAACTTAGAAATAGGAGAACTGAGGCTCTACTTGGTCGGCTAGAGAGTTAGAAACTTGATTCTTTCGCCTTTCTCACTAAACGCTTTGTCACCTTATTTTCCAACCTCGAGAGAGATATAATTTCGTGTGACGCTAGTTGAACAAGTTCTTCGCGTTTTTAACCTTCGTCGCTTGGAATGTATCGTGGAAATTATTGTGTCGGTGCAGTTGGATTTTAACGAAATTACACGTTTCTGAGTGGCATTTTCTGATGTTTGAGAGAAAATTTGCGACTGAGTTTCAAACCAGTTCTCCGCGTTCAATTACGTTGACATTTCGCGCACAACGTTCTGGTAATAAGACCGCTTGACTGTATATTTCGATGTTTCAATCGAGTCAACTAGTTATCCACTCAATTTGACTTCACAACTCTTAACGTTCGTCAGAAATCTCTCTAACGTCACCAATTTGCTTTCAAGTGCGCCATTACGAGAAAAATGAGCCGCGGAGTAATCATCTTCTTGATCTGTCGTTGCTTTTGATTACCGTTTGACCTGCGCTCATTTCTTCTCACCATGTTCGACTCGTCGCGCCGTGCCAATTGCAGAAAACGTCCGACGCCCTTGTAGTGGTCACGTTTCATATCGTTTAGTGGTATTTTTCGATACTGAATCGAATGGAATGGACGTCGCAGGTGCTCTACAAACATTGCGGTTCGCGAGTTGTCGGGCCCACGGATTTGTGATACAGCCGCGACATGTTCTTAATATTACTTTTCACCGCGGAAAGTATAGTGGTGGTGTCAAAAGTTGAGTTTTCTTGAAATCTTTTAAACCCCTTTCTCAATTTGTAACCAGTCGCCCGCGTAATTCTTCCAACTTTTTATCTACTTTTGAAAAAGTACTGCCACGGTTTCCCACTGAATTTCACAAAAATGCCCATTCAACTGCCCGACGTTCGTTGCTTCGTGCCTTTACAATATTCGCCCTTTCCTTCGCATTTTTACTGAATTTATGACATTTTTATATCCGTAAAATTTATTTTAATTTCTGCCTTTTTTCAAACCATTTTCTATTCATCTTCCATTTCAATTCCTCAATTTTTACTTTCCTTGGCTCTACAAAGTAGGAAGGAAAGTTATGTAATCGGCTGAAAAAAACGGCCGTAACGATTTTGATTAAATTTTTTATATTGGTAGCTCACAATGTGGCAACTATACCATAAAATTCTTATTAGTGGGAAAATGAAAATTGCAGCACAATTAATTACCAAAACTTTCGACGAATTTAATTTTACCGCGGTTTTTGGAGACAACAACCATACCAAATCAGCTGAAACTTGATTTCTAGCCGACAGGTTACCATGGGACGCCAAAATAAGGGTATGGGCAAAATCCAGGTGCTTCACCGGGAGACTGGCAAAATGAACAAACCTGCCGTACCTCCGCAGGTGTGTGTTCGGTGGATGCTGAGCAAGTGGTCGGACTGACATAACTCTCTTCGACGGTTCAGCAAAAGTCATTTGATGAGGAAACACACCTGTGTGCGCGTCTGTGAAAGCGATTAAGAAAAAACGGCTAACCAAATTGGCTCAAATTTATCATTCAGCCTGAAAATTGCCGCCGGGTGTGAGTAAAAACGCCACAAACTTAGCTAATGTCAGATATCAAAACGCCGAATAATTTTTCCGCCAATAATCTCTTCTAACGATTTTGATTGCATTTTGTGTGAACAGTTCCAAATGGAACAGTAGTAGTACCAGAAAGTTTTCGTCGGAAAATGACTGGAGTAGCACAATAAATTATCAAAAATATCGAAAAAACTCGACATTCCATTTTCTATGATAAATCCCGCCCATGTAATACTAACGTTATCAGTACAATTAGGATGGTAGACCAATAAACGCACCTATAAGGCGAAAGAGTAATAACGCACTATGATGATTAGGAGTTACCGGAATTCGTTACTACTTACCAGCCTTTGCTCCTTTATTAACCAGTAAACACGAACCATCTCAGTACAATCATGAACTACCTGTGCTCTGATAACTCAACACCTCGGAGCCTAAAACCCTGGTGATGTCTATGTGGAACGTTGAGCTTCATTCTACTGAAAACATAACATAAATGAAAAGGAGATTTCGTTACGTGCTGGTTCCACTGCCAATCCCATTCACATGATAGCAGCGTTAAAAAGACGATAGGTATCCAATCAGCTACCAACACGATGAAAGGATAATAACGGGTATAAAATAATTAGCGACAACCCACGAAATTCCGGAATTCAAACTACCGTCGTTGGTTAGGCCAACTTTTTTCGGCCTTCCCTGCATTTCTAGAAAAACACCACGCAAACCTTCTTTAAAATATCTGGTGCGTTGCAACACACACCTTTCCTTAGCTCTACGTCAATTCATATTGTACATGGCTAATTCTATTTAATCAATTCATTTATCACTGAGTTCATTTGAACTTGGTCAAACGACACTTTACGGCAGCACGAAGCGACAGCGATTACAGTTCCAGAATTTGTTGTGCTGCTCGTACTCATTCCAAGACCATTATTGAGCAATTGGTACACAGGTAATTATTGAGGCTGTAAACACAAATTTTTTGAAGAAGGATAGTAATTACTTTTGGAGAGTTATTGGGTAAAAACGTTTAGAACTGGTAGTAAGCGAAACGGCAGTAGTTGAAATTCAGGAATTTCTGGAGTGAGCCCCATGTATCTCATGAGCGTTTTTAAACACTCACCCTTTAGGTATTGGATTGGACTACAATACCAATTTTTTTAACTTTCTACTAAAATTCCAGCGGAGTTTGTAAGGAAAAAACTGCGCTAAAAACGTTTTTCGTCGAAAATTTTGATAATTTATTATGCTGCTCTTGTCATTTTCCCACAAATGGGAATTTTATGATACATTTGCCTTATTGAGAGCTATCAATATAAAAAATTTAATCAATTTCGTTCGAGCCATTTTTGAGAAAAAAAATGTTTGGTGTTTTGATCACTATGATAACTATAGTTAACGTTCGGTGGATTTTGATCCTACCCTTATTTTGGCGTCCTATGGTAACCTGCGGGCGAGATATGAAGTTTGAGCTGATTTGGTACGGTGGTTTTCTCTAAAAATCGTTCAGAGACACAGACCATTTTCCCAAATAGTGTTTTTCGGACTCAGGAGGGTCTGAAACGTAAAGATCTGAAGAAAACTCAAAATGTTTTTTTTCAGCCGATTACATAACTCTCCTTTCTACTTTGTAGGGCCAAGGAACACGTAAAAACACTTTGACAGCGTCGCTGATGGTTGCAAAGTATATAAGTTGACACAAATAAATTTGAGGACCACCAGTTTCTACATAGTACGTTGAAGAACATTAACTTCCAGTTGCATGAGTGAAGAACATTATTGGATTTACCGTCATAAATCGGTGAATGTGCTTAGGGCTGAGGAAAGCTGTGTGATGCGATGCAACAGCTAGTTTTCTTCAGTTTGTTTACGCTGAATGAAACCTGTCAACGAAAACACACCGTTCGGGCCATGATCATTGGCGTGACCACGTTTTGGGTGGAGCTCAGGAGAGTCGTGTGGTGCCTCTGACCAGATATTGTTCTGTCACGAGTTGTGTACTACGATAGTTTTCGGACGTTGTCATTCCAACGCGATTCTCAATACCGTTACGTCGAGCGAGTATGCGACCTTTCGGCTGTCACGGACAGTTCGTCATTGATTAGTTATAGTTGCGCTTTTTCACGCTTGAAAATACCAACGAGGAAGTTAACCATACAGTTTTGGAGTTGAGGTTGAAGAAAGCCTAACCGATGCCTGGCATTAGAGTTTTCGTATGGTTTTTCGATAATCGTTCGATGTTCGCGGAGGGCGGCCACTGGGCATCCACCGCAAGCCAACATCCTCTTAACCCGAGGATCCTCTCTGTACCGTACGTCACGATAAGAGCCGTTTTATTCCAAACTGACGTCTTTTTATTTCCATAGGAACCGCAAGGCTCTGGCTTCGAGTCCTTTCTCGGTCGACAGCGTCTCAGCCGTCTTCTTGGGCCCTCGGAAGAAAGTGCGTTGAAAATTCCGCCTCGTCCCTCCGACTCAAAACGTCAAATGACGCTTTCATTTTCCTATTAAATGTCTTGTGAACGACAATTAGCTCTCACGAGTTCCCGTAACACGAGTCCCGCAACCTGAGGACACGATTTTCCGTTTATTTATAGCTTCCGTCTCGTTGGACTTTTCGACTTTCTTCGCCCCGGTGCTCAATTAGGTAAGTAAATGTAATGGACGAAGGAAACACGAAACCTTTTCTCATTCACAGGCCGTTTAGGGGGGAATTGGACACCAAGAGGTCGACAACGTGCTGATCATTTCCCTGAAGGTCGCTACAAGGTTGTCCAACGGCGCTAGTACCAACGAAACCTGGTTGCTCGTTCCCTTCGCACTAGAGACGCAAGGCGTGCATAATGGAGATTCGTTGAGAGAAAAGAAGTGCAACTGCACGTTGAAGTCGCCATACCCGTGAGGAACTGGCTCTTCCAGTGGTCTAGCTCACGTCACTTTCTCGTAAGACGTTCACAAATGTGGGGGAACACTCATACGCCTCACATCACGGACTCACATTTCTCAAATAGTGTCCTGTTCCTGTCCTTTGTCGTGCTTCGCGCCCGATATTGGTAGTTATTGACGCACAACAACACTCCCCGCTACATTCTAATGTGATGAACCATGTTTCCTAAGTTTGAGATGTGTTGATTGAGCAACAATAAAGGCGTGAAGAGCTTGTTCGGCCGTGAAATATTCTTTTCGGTTCGACTTGACCGCAGGTTCTTCAGGATTCTGACGGAATTGAGCCTGTACAACGATAGAAGGTTTCATTCACCTCAGTGCCGCTGCTCTGAAGTTAATTCCCGATCGGTATTGTTTCAAAGCGACACCTTCCTCTGCTCTGGATCTCCTGGATAACGGGAAAACTAGAGGATCGAGGAAGTTGTCGCTGTCGCTGCTGTAACGGCTGTCGAATTATAACACGCTCTTCTTCCTTCGCGTCCGTCTCTCCAGAACTCGCTCCACAATGAAAAATCCCGTAGCGGACTGAATGGAAGAGCGGCGAGGGGGAAAACTCCGAAAGAGCGACGAGGAATGAGGCGAGGAGAGCGGTGGTGTTGTTGTTGTTGTCGTCAAGGACGACAACGGCCATTGCGCCAAATCCCTTTTCTGAGCTCCTGGAACTAAACTTTCCTGGTTCTCTAGAGCGCCATTCACGTTCCAGTTACATGAGCCCTCTTTTTCCGTTGAGATCATAATACACTTCATAACCCTCTTAAGCTCATACCAAGACGTCAGGTACATGCTATTCCAACACGCTCGGGTGGTTACATAGTGTCTCGTTACTACTAGATTCATTTCATCAACTTCAAACCAGAGAGTTGTTGTCCATTGAGTGGATTTGTTCTATTTCTATAGAGTTCTGCCCAAAATAGAGCTGTTGCAGTAAAATACCATAAATTGTTTTGATGTTACAAAGATTTGTTTGGCTCGGCTCTAGTCGAAGTAGATCATTGCCCTTCGCCCTAACGGGAAATCCTGAGCTTGGGCCATTCCCGAGCAAGTCCAGCCTTCTAGACCTGAGTGAGCCCGAACTCCCTGTCACATTAGCTTCCCTGCTGACGAAAGTCTTAAGGAGTATTTCTGAAGCCGACAAAGGATTTTCTCCTATAAAGTTCTCAACATATTCAGTTGGTTTATTTCTTCCTTTCCCACTCCCCACTTCTTCACTCCTTAGGCATTCCAACTGTCAGCTTTCTCGACTGTGAAACACATATATTCGACACCCAGCTCTCCATAGTGATCATAGTGAATAATACGTCTACATTTTGGGTCAGAGAACGTTTTAGCTCTCCCCCCCCCCCCACTCTCACACACACTCAAAACCCTTTAATTTTTAAGGCATGGGGATTTCAAAGCTGCAATGTCTGTCCACTTGTCCAGGCCTAAAACCTTCGTTCTTTCGCTCAAAATCCTATCTAGTTGTGTGGCGCCATCAGCTCCTCGAGAAAACGCACCTACACTGGGCACTTTCCATCACCGACCACCGCTCGGAATGCCTGCCCCATCAGCCAACTGCTGCGTCACCAGAAAACACAAGCATCAACTCCACGCCTTCATTAACTTCATTATGTTTCCGACGGTCGCAACAACTACTGTCATTGTCCACGCTTTTTCTATGTTCTCGATTTACCGCGTTTGTTCAGTCTTCTGCAGTCATTAAACAAGACAGTTTATGTAATCCTTTTGAATTATATAGAATGTTCTATAGTTTTATCCATCTACTTGGACATCCTACGGGCAAATAATGGTTAAAAGAATTAAGAATAAGAAAAAACGAAATTTTGAGTTTTATTGCAAATATGTAGCAATTATTTTTCGATGCTGAGTGGAAATATCTGGTGCGTTGCAACACACAACTTTCCTTAGCTCTACGTCAATTCACTTTGTACATGGTTAATTCTATTTAATCAATTCATTTATCACTAAGTTAATTTGAACTTGGTCAAACAACGCTTAACGGCAGAAGGAAGCGGTAGCGCTTACAGTTCCAGATTTTATTGTGCTGTTCGTACTCATTGCAACACCATTATTGAGCAATTGGTACACAGATAAATAATGAGGCTGTAAACACAATTTTTTTTGAGAAGGATAGTGATTACTTTTGCAGAGTTATTGGGTAAAAAGTTTAGAACTGGTAGAAAGCGAAACGGCAAAAGTTGAATTCAGGAATTTCTGGAGTGAGCCCCATGTACCTCATGAGCGTTTTTAAACACTGAATCTTTAGGTATTGGATTGGACTACAATACTAATTTATTTTAACATTCCACAAAAATTCCATCGGAGTTTATAAGAAAAAAACTGCGCTAAAAACGCTTTTCGTCGAAAATTTTGATAATTTATTGTGCTGCTCTCGTCATTTTCCCACGAATGGGAATTTTATGGTATAATTGTCTTATTGAGAGCTATCTATATAAAAAATTTAATCAAAATCGTTAGAGCCATTTTTGAGAAAAAAAAATGGTGTTTTGATCACTATGATAACTATAGTTAACGTTCGGTGGATTTTGCCCATACCCTTATTTTGGCGTCCCATGGTAACCTGTAGGCTAGACATCATGTTTCAGCTGATTTGGAACGGTTGTTTTCTCTAAAAACCGCGCTAAAACCGATTTCGTCTAAAGTTTTGGTAATTTATCGTGCTGCTCTCGTCATTTCCCCATAGATGGGAATTTTATGGTATAGTTGCCGTATTTGGAGCTACCAAAATATAAAATTTAATCAAAATCGTTATAGCCGTTTTTGAGAAAAAAAATATTGGGTGTTTTGATCACTATGATAACTATAGTTAAATTTCGATGGATTTGGTTCATACCCTTATTTTGGCGTCCCATTGTGACTTCCGGGCTAGATATCAAGTTTGATCTGATTTGGTACGGTGGTTTTCTCTAAAAATCGTTCACACACACACAGACCATTTTCCCAAATAGTGTTTTTCGGACTCAGGGGGGTCTGAAACGTAAAGATCTGAAGAGAACTCAAAAAAATTGTTTCAGCCGATTACGTAACTTTCCTTTCTACTTCGTAGAGCAAGGAAAGTAAAAAGACGGGTCTCAGAGATGTAAGACTGCATCTAAATGGAAAGCTGCCAAATCACAGTAAACGTATAGTGAGGCCAAATCTACTACTCGAAGGAACTTGCGGTGCAATCTACGAACAGGATAACTATTAAGGGTTAGAACATCGTTGCCGTAGGATGCATGAGAAGCGCTGAGGGGTGGGGGGGGGCAATCAATTTTAACCTCCCTTAGCTCTACTGAGTAGGAAGGAAAATTGCGTAATTGCCCAAAGAACTTAAACATAACTAGTACCCTACACCAAACTTTCTCCTGCATGAGCGTTTCTGTTGAATTGCGTTGGTCCTCGATGTGTGTACGGTATTTCATCGAGTTTGCATGAAGTGAGGAAAGTAGTGTGATAGTTCGCGTTGCAAATACCTTACTTTACAACGTAATCAGCCTCTGAATCGGCTTCTTGTACGCGCCCTTGCGTTGCGTTGAGGGCCGTTCACTCGGTTCCTTCAATCCGTGATGCGCCTGGACCTCTCCACTTGCCCCAAAGTGCATTAAAATCGAGAGGAGCCTTAAGGCCGTATACTGAACGAGAGAAAGTGATATTACTACCTGAATCTCTTTTCACTTTTTCTTTCACATTCTCGCCACAAAGACCGATGTTTCAATTGATGATGCGCTCCCTAGTCGTTTCCAGCTTGTTTTACGAGAGGAGAAGTCAGGTAAAAAGAATAGATCGTTTCCTTCTTCCCCTCGCCTTCACCTCTTGCCCTCCGTCGTCACGTCTTGAAGTGTTTTTGTTTCTTTGATTCCGAAATGGATTTTCTAAATTACGGAACACTCTGTCGAGAATCAAAACCTCTCATTGTCGCTCGTTATTCGTATTTTGGAGCGAAAGAAAGTATCGGAATAACGTGGATGTTGCCGAATCGCCGAGTCGAACCGAAACGAGATCAGTCGAATTTTTTCAATATTTTTCTCGGCGTTTCAAAGGTCTAGATCAGTAGTTTCGGAAACCTTCGAAGGAAAAGGTCAGGCAGACAAAACGGCAGTAATTTCCAGACCTTGGCAGCATGGCTCAGTCAGCCCTTGTTGTTAGCCGACGCTTTCTTTTTGAAGTTTTTTTTTTCGAGGCTGTACACGGGAAACGTTGACTTCAAGGTCAGTCGAATTGTTTGAGCGTGTACTATGCATTCCGGGGTAGTAAGAAGTCTCGCAGAATTTGAAGAATAAACTTCATAATGTAAACTCATTACTGTTGAGCGCATCTACTGATACGCGCATTATTTTGTAAGAAGCCGACGTGGTCGTCAATCTTCGAACTAAGCCGACTAAAAGTGTGTCGATGATGTAATTTTCTGACACGTTAGTGGTATCTTTTAGTGACCAATAGTCGGAACTAGAAGTTGAATATCTGCGACGCATCAACTTTCTGTAGCCCCACTCACATATTTTTATTTTCCTTGGCTCTACGAAGTAGAAAGGAAAGTTATGTAATCGGCTGAAAAAAAAATTTTGAGTTCTCTTCAGATCTTTACGTTTCAGACCCCCCTGAGTCCGAAAAACACTATTTGGGAAAATGGTCTGTGTCTGTTCGTGTGTGTATGTGTATGTGTGTCTGTGAACGATTTTTAGAGAAAACCACCCTACCAAATCCACTCAAACTTGATATCTCGCCCGCTGGTTACCATGGTACGCCAAAATAAGGGTTTGAACAAAATCCACCGAAAGTTAACTATAGTTATCATAGTGATAAAACACCAAATTATTTTTTTTCTCAAAAATGGCTCTAACGATTTTGATTAAATTGTTTATATTGGTAGCTCTTAATAAGATAATCATACCATAAAATTCCCGTTTGTGGGAAAATGACGTGAGCAGCACAATAAATTACCAAAACTTTCGACGAAATCCATTTTAACGCGGTTTTTAGAGGAAACAACCGCACCAAATCAGCTGAAACTTGATGTCTAGCCCGCAGGTTACCATGGGACGCCAAAATAAGGGTATGGGCAAAATCCACCGAAAGTTAACTATAGTTATCATAGTGATCAAAACACCAATTTTTTTTTCAAAAACGGCTCTAACGATTTTGATTACATTTTTTGTATTGATAGCTATCAATAAGGCAATTATACCATGAAATTCCCATTCGTGGTATAATGACGAGAGCAGCACAATAAATTATCAAAGTTTTCGACGAAAAGCGTTTTTAGCGCAGGTTTTTCCTTATAAACTCCGCTGGAGTTTTTGTAGAGTGTTAAAGAAAATTGGTATTGTAGTCCAATCCAATACCTAAAGGGTAAGTATTTAAAAACGCTCATGAGGTATATGGGGCTCACTCCAGAAATTCCTGAATTTCAACTAGTGCCGTTTCGCTTTCTACCAGTTCTAACAGTTATTACCCAATAACTCTGCAAAAGTGATTACTATATTTCTTTTTCAAAAATCGTGTTTACAGCTTTATTACTTCTCTGTGTACCAATTGCTCAATAATAGTCCCAGAATGAGTACGAGCAGCACAATAAATTTCGGAACTGTAAGCGCTACCGCTTCCTGCTGCTGTGAAGTGTTGTTTGACCAAGTTCAAATTAACTGAGTGATAAATGAATTGATTAAATAGAATTAGCCATGTACCCGAGTGAATTGACGTAGAGCTAAGGAAAGTTGTGTGTTGCAACGCACCAGATATTTTTTTATCGCTCTAGCCACTCGTCGGGCTTATTTGTTATCAAGCTTATATAGAGCCTCACTCCCGCAGCATTCCAGACTTTCTGATGCATTCTCCTGGCATATTCTAGTGGTAGAGACATGAACGTCCCTCTTTTCTTTAATGGGACCGGATTCCATATTCAAACTCTCGGAGTGACATTGGAACAACGCCTGACGTTTCGAGATCACGTTGCCGACCTAAAAAAACACGTACAGCACGTCACAATTGAAGTACTCTTTTGAAAATCCCCACATCTCACTACATAATAAAATGCTCATTTAATAGGTATTCATCCGTCCGCTCTGGATATACGCTTTACCGATATACGGTATATTGTTACTTTCCGCTACCCGAAGAGAAGCGTATGTATAGTAATCGGCCGAGAAAAATAATTTGGGTTTTCTTCAGATCTTTACGTTTCAGACCCTACTGAGTCTAAAAAACCTAATTTCGACGCGTGGTCCGTGTGTGTGTCTAGTTCGATTTGCGGGAGAACGACTGATCCGATTGAGGTGGTTCTTTTTTTGTCTTGTTCGTTATTTTTCGTAGACACCAAAATAAGGTTATGGACGATTTCGGCCTATGGGAAGGGGGGTGGGGGACGAAAATGTACCAAAAACTAAGGTTTTTCGCATTTTTCTCGAAAACGGCTCTAACGATTTTGATTAAACTTTCAAATTATCTTCTACTAATCAATACCTATCTTTTCTTCCCCATACATATCTCCACGAAAATGCGGTGAACGGAGATATAGGCCCATGAAGCAAAAATAGGTTTTTTACGCTTTATGGCAAAACGACTTCAGCGATTTTCACTAAACTCACAGGATGTTTTCAAATAGTTATTACCTACATATTGTTCTCAATAAATGTTCCTGTGACGGTCCATTGAACACAGATAAAAATAAAAATGTGTCAAAAATAACGTTTTTTCTAACATCTCCGTGAATTCCAGGGTAACTTTTTCACCAGATGTGATAAATCTTAATGGAGTGTCTTTTAGTCACCCATACCAACATTTCGTTTCCCATAATTATTTCTGTATATATATGTTGAACGGAGGTATAAGCCAAGAAAAGGAGATTTGCCGAGTATTAATTTATCGGTATTCCAATTTTCTCAAAAACGGCTCTAACGATTTCGATCAAACTTTCGGAGTACTCTCAGCTAACTAGTCCCGGCATTTTGTTCTCCATAAATGTTCCTGTAAAAATGCGTTGAACGAAGGTGTAGCGCCCGCCTACATAGGGGTGGCGGAAAGTAGTGTGTTGCTACGCACCAGATATTTTAAAACCGGCATCCGCCAGATAGAAAGAACAACACCAAAATATAACGTTGTAACGCTAGATCATTCATGCCCCGCTCTTCGTCCGAAAGGACATCATTTACTACGACTTCATCCTGAAAACAACCTCTGAAACCCTCCAAGAAGCTATTAACAGATTTGTTTCTCACAATATTCAACACAGAAACTCGGCAGCTAACGAAGGATTGAACCCTCCAGGTAATCGACAACTATCCTCGACTTTATCGACCTCTGAAAATATTCGCACTCAGCCATCCAGCCAGCCCATACCATCACACAACCACGCCCCCCACGAGTTGGTGTTTTCAATGCCAGACCTACACATATCTATGAGATATAATACTTAAACATGGGTCTCTAAATAAATAAAAATATTTTTTTTTAAAGTCCCACAGTTGGGAAGTATAGATACAGTAGACGAACGCGTTTGGCCAGATGGTCTGCCTTCTTCCCATGATCCCTTTATGCCCAAGAATTCTTATATACGTTATCTGTGTTTTGTAAGGAGTTGAAGACACTCTTCTGTACTTTCGTTCGTGATTGTTATCAAGATCCTCATAATTAAATGTTCTTGTTAACATATGTAGACGAAAATCGGAGCTGAATAGTACTGTTAGCACACGTCTTCCATCTCACACCATTTAACCACCTGGTTCCCGACTTTTAGAGACATCGAGTCGCTCAGTTTGGAGCCAGTCGTTGATCTCTGATTAGCGTTGACCAAAACGAGGACCCGCGAAGTCGGTAAAAGGCGAAAAAAAAAGTAATCCGTTGCGCAACGTTAGAGCAGCGGTGTTTTTCTTATTGGTGTCATTTTGTCGACGGATGAAACCAACCTCCTCGTTTAGGGCTGTCGACCTTGACACATTCGGTCTGTCTCCGGATGATTGCGGGCAGATGTTATTTTGAGCACCAGCCGTCAATCGGCAACATTTGAATTGCACATGAAGACTTTCCGACCAATTAAAGGACCAATTTTCTGAGGAATGTCATAATTTTATTATTTGACGAACGCATGTGAACGACGAAGTCCAGTAAATAATTGAACTATCAGCTGTAACGCGAAGTAGTTTCATCGTTGGAAACAGTTCTATAAAAACGTTTGAAGGGTATGGGTTAGGGATAAACTGAGAAACCACGTTTATGGAAAAATTTCAAGATAATACCTTGTTAGAAGCTCCTGAATGCTCCCATAGCGTCCAACTTGTCAGTAATGAACTTCCTGTGCTGTGATTTGTGACGTCATTGGTTTAACTAACTACGAAAACATCACTGAATTGAGTTGGTGCAGCCGGTTTCTCCAAATGTCAGCCCAATGTCGTTAAATAGTTTTTAGAACGCACAGGGCCTCCGAAACGAGAATACCATTGGAAATCGGACGCTCGACAAAATATTCGAGTTTGATCATTTTGAACTTAGTTTATTTATACCCTTGTGAAGGCTGTGTTGTAATCAATCTTTCGACGCCTATTTACGCTCAGTGTTTTGTATTATAATCCTCAAATATCGTTAAATTACGAAAATGAGATCACAGGGCACCTCAGTCGAAAAGTAGAAATGTTCTCCCGACGAGGAATTGGGTCACATTAATAGAGACCTCATCCTGCCACCTGCTTCCTGTCAAAGGCTGGCGGTCTGTGACCTGGGAGAACGCTCCTACGGGTTCTGGCATAACGAAATCATATTCATTCAGTTTCAAACATATCTGATTTTGAAACGAAATATATCGGCTGGACTGCATTTCCTGAAAGCATGACGAACAATAAAAATATTTGCTCGCTCTATCATACTTAATTATTATCAAAAATTGACTTATTATTTTAACCTATAGAAGGGCTACTGTGAGTGTGAGAGCAATGTGCCGTGAAACCACAACAGCTCAGCATGAAATTTGCATTGTGAACAGCTCGTAGTTGGCAAGAGCATTAGATTTGGCACAAAACTAGGCATTTCATGTTGTTTAGTGGCATGTTCCAGGTTGTAGTTCCATTTTTTCGCCATATTCATGCAAATGGAAAGGGAGATGCTCTTTTGAATGAAGAACTTATGGTGCTCTTAATAAACGAGGGTGTTCGGGGGATGACGAGATTTTTTTCTCACCAAGTAAGTTAATCCGTTGAGGTTAAGGGACTTTCCATCCCTTGTGTTTTCCTACTTCCCACCACTAGCTTTACCTCCTCACCTTAGATTCCAACTCTCAGCTCTTCCCAGACCCAATCCGAATCAGCCGCTCGTCTCACAGCTCTTTGTTCTTCAACCAGTTCACTTATTCCGAGACATGAAAATACTCTTTCACGCTCATATCGCTTTTCAACGTCCCCGATGTGTCCCCAAAATGCAAGACTGCCCAAACTGCTGCGGCTAAGGAACTCCACGCACTCCTGACACAGTACATGCCCCACTGACTCAAGCTCCCCATCGCAGAATCTGCAACTTTGAACCTCTGACTTAGCAATCTGTCTTTGGCCAAGTGCATCCAGCCAATAGGCAGCCCTGCTTGTGTCCTTATTCAAGTGGCTCTTGGTGGTCCCTACTAAGGGCTCAGGCCAGAAGTGCAGATCCTTCTCTTGCCAGTTTGTCGACCTCTTCATTTCCTTCTATTTTTCTATGACCCCACAATGTTAAGATGATCTCATTTGTCAATGTCTTCAGACCAGTCATGCATTCCCAAACCATCCTTGATAGGATAGTGTGAGAAGGGCATTAAGTGCAGCATGACTGTGTTATGGGCACAATTGAATTATGCGATGACCAGGATAAGGAGCCGTTCCTTCCGGGTAGAGCTGTTCTATCAAGGGCCAGGAGACAACGAAGTCTGCAGAAGAACAGGGGGGGAGGGGTGGTTAGGTATCTACCATCGCGTCGCGCCGAGTCACTCAGTCCGCACCTTCCGTGCTACTTCGTTCTTCTCAATCTATCTGTCTACTGTGGGCCATGTATCTATTGGGAACGGACCTGGAACATACGATTATACTGGAAGGAATCGTTATTACTTGAGGGCCGAACCGTATTATATCCATTACAACTGTCTAACATAACGTATATCCTTTTTTCCTCTCTGATCGATCTGTGTAATATACCATGGCCCCAGCTTCCAGAGTGAGACCACCTCCTTCCCATCTGTATTTTTCATGAAACTGTATCCTGAAGGGCAGTTCGAAGTTGTGAGAAGCCTTAGAAATTCTGGAATTCAAGCCCCTGTTGTGTCACGACTATTTCCACAATTTTTTTCCTATAAGTGAACGTTTCTAAAAAATTACTCTCGGCATTCTCAGGATTCACATGTGCAAGGATTACTCAGTAACAGGTGTGGCATCAGTGGGAGCAGCCCAATAAATCCTCGAACATTAGCGTACCCATTTTCTTCGTAAACAAATTTATTTTTTATCAAATTCGCACAAATTGAGTGAAAAACAGATTGCGTAGGCTGAAGTAAGTTGTGTTGCTCCTCTTTTTTGGGAGTAACCTGATGCAATGTGCACTTGTTCATTTTGAAGTTCGTTTTACTACAAAATGTTGAAGTTGTTGACGGATTTCCTTGTGGTTTTGATGGAAGGTAGTGAGGGTCACGCCTTTCCATGCCAAGCAGTTGGATAAAACGATAAAACCCTGAATTCTCGCCGGATAATTGGAAATATTCGGGTGTGTGACCCCTTGACACCAACTCGGTTGATATAGTGGTCGACCCTGTTCAGCGTCTCATTTCCTGAGCCAATCAATTTTGTAAACTCTGCTCTCATTTCTGTCTTCCACCTCTAAGAAGGTCAAAGCGAAACCTTGTAATCGTTTTCTGTGATCTACTTGGTCCTTCGATTGGCGCATACTTCAGGCCGGAGCTTCTACCGCATTTAAAGCTGCTTACGTCACCAAGTTCATCTTCAGATTTTTTTTAGATGAATGTGTCTCAAGGCTTAGAAACTGAGCTTTACGAAATAGTACTATTAGGGTCATCGTAATAAGCCCTGTAGTGAAGCAAGCGCCCGAGTTGATTCAGCAGGCCATGTCATAATGGGCTCCAGTTCTACGTAAACTGAAATTCTCTTAATTAGAAATAAAATAACTGTAATATAAACTTGTTGACTCGATTTTGGCCAGGAGAGGCATAATTTCGTGTGAGGTACTTCGCTTGCAGGCTGACTTGGTGTTCGTCATTCACAAATAGCTAACGAGTCTTATTCAGATCTTTACGTTATAAGGGCTACTGACTCCAAAAAACACCATTTGAGAAAATGTATGTGTGTGCCGTTCGAAGGCTAGGAAGTCTCGATAGAATGGTCCGCTCAGTTCTGCGTGCTTGGTAAGGCCTTACATGATTACATTCAAGCTCTAGATTTTGTGGAAGACTCGTTCCGTCTCTTTCTATTACTATTTCGTTCTTGCGCCTCCTATGGTTGCTCTTGGATTCGTTCAGGATCAGTTCGGTGGTGTGGCATGGCGACTTCATCTGCTCATAATCTAAGTAAGTCTTCGGTGCTTGCGGCTGTTCTGCATGGTACGGATGACAGACAGGTATTCAGGCAGACCCGACTCCGCCTACTTTGGCATTAGAGAAGCGGGCTTCATGGACGTCTGCAGGTGTACAAAAAGCCAAGATCGTAACTTTGTGGATGCTGGCTGTCGGTGCATTACCATCTGAGCATGTGGAAGTGAAGAGAGGGCTGAGTTGTGCCAGGAGAAAGACAGAGGTCTGACATCCTCGGTGTTCTGGTAGTATCTGGCAGCCAGGGTTTTGCTTTAACTTGGCAAGCCAAGAAGCGCAAATATAACAGGACGGCGATGGCAGAAGCTCGTGGAAGGTAACAGCAGGGTTGCCCCTTAGAGTATGTCCTGGCGTGGCGTGTAGTGCAAGAAAAGTGGTGAGGGAGTGCCTCAGTACCTGCTCAGGTCGCATCTGAGCTGGTAGTCGTTTTACCGTGGAACATCCTCTTATCCTTCTTTCATCCTCCCTCCCAATCCTTCCACAGTCAGAACGCTCTCCCCATTCCCTTAATTATTTGTCTGTGAACGCGATTGAGAAAAAACGGCTGAACCAAATTTGCTCGTGTTTAGTGTTCTGTAATTTTAAGTAAAATACTATGAAAAAAAGTTAGTCTGAATTCCGGAATTTCACGGTTTGTTCCTATTTACTTCGAAATCGTCATCAAATATTCATCGTGTTAGTAGCTTATTGGCCTATCTTTTTGTAGAAGGTGTCTGTAATACGAGTGGGATCCATAAGGAAAAACGACGAAAATCGGTTCCCAACTGATGACTTTTTTTTTTTTTTTACCCGAGGGCGTGTGGGACAAGTCCCTTTGTCACTGCGGCCGCATATGGGCCTATTGTGACGCTGGCCCTTTCTTAGTAGAAGGCGTCATACATACCCGCCCCCCTTAGGAAGCCGAGTATTTCCTTCACCGCAGAGTCCGCTATGGTTTGGGGTTCAGTGGTCTCCTGACCGAAGTATTCAAAGCGTTTTGCTGCCAAACCAGGGCATTCACATAGGATATGATCTGCTGTCTCGTCCTCCTCACCGCAGAGTCTGCATTCCACCGCCTCTGAGATGCCCATCTTGTTGTTGTGATACCTGAGTGGGCAGTGCCCGGTGAGGAAGCTTATCAGTACTCTCAGATCTTGTCTAGAGAGTGTCAGCATCGCCTTTGCCCTTTGACAGGAAGGCATAACGAGCATTTTTGCTTGTCTTAATCGTGGCTGGCGATGCCAATGGGCGCCATTTTCCTGTATCTCCCATCGAGCAACCAGACGGTTCAAGTAACTTTTCGTCAGACCCACGAGTGGTTCAGGCCCGATGGGTAGGGATTCTGTACCCCTTTTCGTGAGGCGGTCAGCCTTTTCAGCCTTTTCATTGCCCTCATGCCCCCTGTGAGCCGGCACCCAAATGAGGGAGAGCATGTTACGGGCGCCGAGCTGCTTGAGCGCATGGAGGCATTCCCATGCCAGCTTAGGCCTAAAACTGCATGGCTGCGATGGCCTTTAAGGCGGCCTGGCAGTCTGAGAAAATGTAGATCCGCTTGCCTTGAGCCCTTTGTTCAAGATCTCTTCTGCGATCTCTTGGGTTTTGCCCATTGTTCGCGGCTGCTTATTCAGTCAGCATGCTGGCCGCAGACATGCCCCTGGGGACAATGCCGTGGCCGTTCCACTATCCACAACCCGTGGTCGCGCCTAGTAGCATGGGCATGCTCCTGGGAAGATAACCCAGAACCAGGAACTGATGACATTTTCATATCGTTCAGTTGTTTTTCACAAATGACTACTGAAAACTGTCCACACCAAAAATGTCAACACAAACAAATCTTTCACGTAGTTTATATGAAGCTCAACTTGTTCTGTATTAAGTGTAAGAGTTTAGTGTTCGGAACTGTACTTACGAAACATTTAATCAAAATCGTTAAAGATGCTTTGATCATTTGATAAGTACAGTTAGTTTTGGAACGATTTTGCTCACGTTCGGCTGATATAAATATGACGTTTAAGCTGATGCGGTTCAGCCGTTCTCGCCCATTCGCAATCCCAGTTAGTTTTCTAAAATGGTTATCTTTTTTGTTCGGCTGGCTACGTAAATCCGTAAATTACCTTCCTTTCTACTTCGCATGGTTGAATTGCGGGTCGTGGCCCAAAAATAGAAATAAGGATGGAATAACTCGTACATGTAATACGATCCCGTTGTATTTTAAGTTTGCGCGTGTCGTAGGGATTACATCCAAAGTCGTGCGATGTCAACATTCGCTCTCCTTAGCTCTGAGCTATTCGCTAGTACAACGCGAGATGGAGATGACTTTACGAGGCGCCGCTCTTGTGTCACCGCACGACGGATCATCCCAGTCAGTCACGCACTCAAGTCCTTGTTTTTTTTTTTCCTCCGCTGCAAACATAGCCGTCGGTTTTGTGTCGCGTGGAGGACAATTAAGTGACAACGAGGAGCTTAATAAGGCCGTCAAGGCTCCTCCCGCGGTGCAAAATAATCATAAAATCCGCACGTAGCTCTTCAAATACGTGTTAATCGGAGACAGCCGTATAAGCCAAACAATAGGGAAGCTCGAGAGAAGGCTTCTCATCTCTTCGCTGCAACGCGCTCCTTTTCTCGCCAAGAAATTTATTTGGCGTACAACTTTCTTTTAGCCTATCGATCAAAGTACATTGCTGTACATTTCGAAACGGAGTGTATAGTGTTGTAAACATTTAGTACAAATTATTCCCACCATTCTTCAGGCACTGTTAAGGATTCGATTTACGGATTTGTTGTGACGGCTGGACGGTTTTTTACTTTCCTTGGCTCTACGAAGTAGAAAGGAAAGTTATGTAATCGCCAGAAAAAATTTTTTTTTTGAGTTCTCTTCAGATCTTTACGTTTCAGACCCCCCTGAGTCCGAAAAATGAACAAAATGAACATAACCCACCGAAATTTAACTATAGTTATGATAGTGATCCAAACACCAAATTTTTTTTTCTCAAAAATGGCTCTAACGATTTTGATTAAATTTTTTATATTGGTAGCTCTTGATGAGGCAAGTATCCTATACAATTCCCATTTGTGGGAAAATGACGAGAGCAGCACAATAAATTATCAAAATTTTCGACAAAAAGCGTTTTTGCCGCGGTTTTTCCTTATAAACTCCGCTGGAATTTTTGTAGAATGTTAAAAAAAATTGGTGTTGTAATTAAATCCAATACCTATAGAATGAGTGTTTAAAAACGCTAATAAGATACATGGGGGTTACTCCAGAAATTCCTGAATTTCAACTAGTGCCGTTTCGCTTACTACCAGTTCTAAAAGTGTTCACCCAATAACTCTGCAAAAGTAATTACTATCCTTCTTCAAAAAATGTGTGTTTACTGCCTCATTAATTATCTGTGTACCAATTGCTCAATAATGGTCCTGCAATGAGTACGAGCAGCAGAATAAATTCCGGAACTGTAAGCGCTACCGCTTCCTGCTGCCATAAAGCGTTGTTTGACCAAGTTCAAATTAAATGATTGATAAATGAATTGATTAAATAGAATTAGCCATGTACAAAGTAAACTGACGTAGAGCTA
The DNA here is from genome assembly GCA_020466155.1 of Pachypeltis micranthus. NCBI lineage: Eukaryota > Metazoa > Arthropoda > Insecta > Hemiptera > Miridae > Pachypeltis > Pachypeltis micranthus. The sequence goes on from CM035779.1 coordinate 20,497,493, forward strand.
AGGAAAGTTGTGTTGGAACGCACCAGATATTTTAAATCGAAGTTACCAAAGTTAATCAATTAACTTGCAAGAAACTGAAATCACACACATATGCCTTGGGCACATACTGAAGAAAGAAAGAACGAATGTGGGAGCACAAACATTGGTTTCATATAGAACGTTGAAAAACAGTCTTACCACTGTCAAGAAAGGGAAGTACTTCAGTACTATGTTGATATCACATGCACTCACGAATCTAATAATCGCCACAATGTCTTATTTTTATTATTATTAATATATTCACGCCTTTGAGACTGTGACAAATTAATCACAACATCCGTCTAGGTATGAGAAAGTGAGTTGAGCCAGACCACTGGACGAGCCAGTTCCTTATGGGGCATGGCGACTTCAAACACCTCCCCATTATGCACGTCTTGTGTCTCCAGTGTGGGGGAAACAAGAAACCACGCACTGTTCTAGTATAGTTCGTACAACAGTGAGCTATCGTTGCTGAAAGCCGAACCTTCCAGCTTTGATTGCTTCTGAACAAGCTTATAACCGTTTCACCTTGTTGCTGTATTACTGGCACCATGGTTCAGCAGTGGTGGAGTATTAGCGTTAAGGGCAAGACTGTTTCTGAGAGCCACAAGCTTGACATGTAAAGTATCATGATCTGAACCAGAAAATCTAAGCTTGGACAGACAATGGAGTGTGCTGTGGATGCTCGAACAAACATAAGCCTGATAATGGCCGCCTTAGAGAAGCATCGATCTAATGTGGAAGGCGAACTGGCCCAGAGGCTTAGAGACAGGAATTCACTGGCACAGGAGCCTATCAAGAAGGACGCCCTGTCGCTACGTATAATACAAGACATTAGCCTACAGGTGTGAGACCAATAAACTAGACAATTGCAGACAATCCCCTGAAGACTGCACTCACTCCAGTGCCTATAAGCGGACTCTGTGACAAAGACCCAGGTCTGCAGGCGAACCGCAGTTTTCCACCATTCAACAAATATAAAGGCTTGCGAGTGGTGGTCGCTCTGATTTCTTTCTAGTCGGCAGTAAACAATAGCTAGTCGTAATACCACTAAACGGGGTATATGCTTCATGTACCGAAGAGCCTGGTTTCAGACTTTTCTGATCGCACGCTTGCTGGCCAGCTGAGAATGTGGGACAGGAAGCACCTGAGGTAACCACCCGACAGGTCCTTGCCTGTTTCGCATCTCTCGCCTGCCCTGTCGATGCACACCTTCAGTCCGTGCTAACTGCCGTCCACAATCTTCAGAGTAACTGAATCAACGGCCTGACGATTAACTTCAGTTCAACTGACACGTGGCTTTATACGAGTAGAACTAAATATCCGCATGGATTGGGCCTAGTTCCTGTGCAGAAATGCCAATACGACTCTGGGCATCTAATACCTTTTACATACTTCTACTAGTTACTGTAAAAATAAATAACAAATACAAATGGAGTAAGTTGGGGGAAAAGACCGATTATGGCGCAGGGGCTAATGGGTGTAACTTGGGCCGGTCACAGCGAAAAATGGAGATTCGAACGCCGCTGAGTTGGAATTTTTGCTTGTCAAGAAACTTTTTTTATCGGCCTTGTGAACCGAGAGTGTGAGATAAACGTGAGATTTTATTAAAATGTTTGAAATTTCAAAGGAAAAAAACTCCCGGTGACAACAGCGCTACAGAAGGTTATCTGTCCACTGAGAGGGCTCCCTCTCGGGAAGGGAGGTTATGTAAAGGTTATCCCCACTTGCGCCCCCTCCGCCAGAATCGGCCTTTTCCCCCTACTGGAAAAGTCAGGAGACGGATCATCCGTTCAAACATGATATTTACTGTGTACTAAGAACTGTGAATTACGTGTACCGTTTTGTACCAACACAGATTATAGAAACACGGTGATAATTATAGACAATTTTACTGTCTCTTGCCAACACAAATGTTGTGCGTAGTTTGGGTTGTTTTTCTGGGGCACATTCGACAAATATGCTTTTGAACGAGATGTTGATCCATCTTAACCGATTGCGTTGCTTTCCTTTCTACTAAAGTAACGTAAAAAGAAAAGCGAAAAAAAAAAAATCGAGCCCTTGGAACAGCCCAACTTTCACTGGGCGATCGTAGGACCGGTCGTAATCGGCGGTGATCTACTTGAACAGTTGATTAATTCAACGGGAAGTCGCTTTGCTCTCCGATCGGCTCAATAATTAATTAAGTTGATCGTGACAGCTCTCGAGAGCCGAATTAAACTTCCCCCAATTCTACGCAAATTCGAAATGCCGAAAAGCCGCTTTAACTGTTTCGAATTCATCTGTCTGTGTCGCCCAACCGCTAAGGATCGAGTGAAGATACTATTTGAGGTCTTGCTTTCAACATTGATCTCAATTGGCACGTACAGTAGCCGTTTAATTGCCGTGCTATTGTTTTTTCGAACGTAAACAGGGGTGATATTCGCGACTGAGCTATTTATCTAAACTTTAGCACAACACATCCTGCTTACTCCATCGTGTTGTTGATCACATTCTTAATGCATATGAAAAGAAACAAATATGCATTGGCCTACGGCAAACACCGAAAAGGCATTTCAAGTGTGGCACGCAGGACTACTGTACAAAATTAGAGCAGCCCTGCCTGTCGAGCTTTTACTGTGAAAGTTGGCAGTGCAATATCAAAATCGCGGAAAATAAACGGGAGAGTTCCTCAGGGTAGCGCTCTGGGACCGTCGCTGTATCTTGCATACGCCGGGGATATCCCACAGACTCCCAAACATGAACGCTGCTCAATTTCCTGATGATACTGCGATCCTCGGCTCGTTTCAGCATTGAGCTCGAGGAATATGCTTCTGACCTCAGTGACTGGACTAAAATATCTGGTGCGTTGCAACACACAACTTTCCTTAGCTCTACAACAATTGACTTGGTACATGGCTAATTCTATTTAATCAATTCATTTATCAATCATTTAATTTGAACTTGGTCAAACAATACTTCACGACAGCAGAAAGCGGTAGCGCTTACAGTTCCGGAATTTATTGTGCTCCTCGTACTCATTCCAGAACCATTACGGAGCAATTGTTGCACAGAGGATTAGTGTGGCTGGGAACACGATTGTTTTGAAGAGGATAGAAATCATTTTTGCAGAGTTATCGAGTAAAACCACTAGAACTGGTAGGAAGCGAAACGGCGGTAGTTGAAATTCAAGAATTTCTGGAGTGAGCCCCACGTATCTTATGAGCGTTTTCCAACACTCACCCTTTAGGTATTGGATTGGACTACAATACCAATTAGTTTTAAACATTCTAGTAACATTTTAGCGGAGTTTATAAGGAAAAACCGCGCTAAAAACGCTTTTCGTCGACAACTTCGATAATTTATTGTGCTGCTCTCGTCATTTTCCCACGAATGGGAATTTTATGGTGTAATTGCCTTAGTGAGAGCTACCAATACAAAAAATTTAATCCAAATCGTTAGAGCCGCTTTTGAGAAAAAAAAATTTGGTGTTTTGATCACTATATCACTATGATAACTATAGTTAACTTTCGGTGGATTTTGCCCATACCCTCATTGTTGCGTCCCACGGTAACTTGTAGGCTAGACATCAAGTTTCAGCTGATTTGGTACGGTGGCTTTCTCTAAAAACCGCGCTAAAGTCGATTTTGTCGAAAGTTTTGGTAATTTATTGTGCTGCTCTCGTCATTTTCCCACAAATGGGAATTATATGGTATAGTTGCCATATTGGGAGCTATCAATTTAAAAAATTTAATCAAAATCGTTAGAGCCGTTGTTGAGAAAAAAAATATTTGGTGTTTTGATCACTATGATAACTATAGTTAAATTTCGGTGTTTGTTCATACCCTCATTTTGGCGTCCCATGGTGACCTGCGGGCGAGATATGAAGTTTGAGCTGATTTGCTACGGTGGTTTTCTCTAAAAATCGTTCACACACACAGACATACAGACACACAGACCATTTTCCCAAAGTGGTTTTTCGGACTCAGGGGGGCCTGAAACGTAAAGATCTGAAGAGAACTCAAAATTTTTTTTTCAGCCGATTACATAACTTTCCTTTCTACTTTGTGTAGCCAAGGAAAGTAAAATTGGGAAATAAAGTTGAACCCACGCAAATCGACAATGACGGTTTTCGCTTACATGAACTGTTCCACACGCTGCGAGTGTACGATACTTACACCTCGACGAAAGACTTACCCACACTCCCCGGCGATGCCGATCTCGGTTTAGGCAATTAAGGCCTCTTTTGGGTGATCGCTGACCCTTGACCTTGGGCATGACACGTTTGTCCTACCTGCAATTAATACGACCCATATGGGAATATTGGCCAACTGTGGGGTGGGGCATCTGACTCACTGAATAGGGTTGTCAGAAGTTGATGAGTTGATAGGAACGAGGCTAGTTTTGTTTCATTTGCGCTGCTACCAACCCGCCAACTCTGGAGCTGGACGTCATTTCTTGTTTCCTCCAGCATGGAACTGCGCAACGTGCACAATCCTTCATGGAAGGGGCTCGTCCTATGTGGATTGGCTCGACCTCGACCCATTTCATCAATCAGTCGTTCCTGGATATCTTGGAGCGAGCGGATCTTGCAAAACCACCCTCAGTATTTCAGCTTTCAGTCTTAATTGTCCAGTGTCGTCGCCTCTAACTCGACTTTCTTTAAGCAGATGATGTTTTACGTAAACAGGTCTGAAACATTGTGACGCGTTGTTCTGGTTGCCCTTTTCTTTGCCCGCATGATAATTCAGCCCCTGAGCCACAGCAATTATAATCGTGAAAGGCGTCGAAACAGATAAGAAACGATTCGTTCATGGGCCTTTCGTTTGTTGAGTGGTAGAAGTTAGTCAATTTATTACGTTTTTATTGCTGTTGCTACGTTCGACGAGTGAACATCGCGTCGAGCAAATGATGCGGGAGGTCGACGAGGCTCTGCCTGTTTTCTTTTACCTTTGAAGGGGAAACAGCACTTGAGCAGATGGAAGTTCAGTGATAACGGGCGCGAGTTGAGCGAGGAACGTGGGAGATGGGAAGCCAAATGAACGGAAGAGAACAGAAAAGAACAGGGTTTCGAGATGTACATTCGATGATAAATCTCTCGAGCGGGGTCGCCATCTTCAGCCGGTTGGCAGGTCGAAAATCTTGTTATCGAATGAGGAAAATCTTCACCTTCTTCGTCTAATGGAAGGCAAAACACAGAGGAGAAAAAGTAGTGTTTTCGAGTCGAATTCAAGAATCAAGGGCTTCGGTTGGACTCAACAATGAACTAATAAACCCTGATGAGTTTCGGAACTTCCGCCTCATTAACGGTACACGATTGAAAAGCCGACGAGGAGTATCAGATCAACGGCTGGCGTCCTTCGGAGCGTTGCATAAGCCTCACGAGGAGTTTGGTCTAAGAACAAAGCTGCAACTGCTATCAACGAAGATTGCAAAGGAGATTCTCGATACAATCTTGTAAACAACGTTGTTCTGCCTCGGGCTCTTCAAGAGTTACGGAAGATGACAGAGGGAGAGGCTAATCCGGTTGTCTCAACTGCTCGTCCTGGATCCATTAATCTTCCAAATTTTGGGAAGATCTACGTTGTAGCTGCTTGTTGTGGGTCCTCCTTTAACATTTCAGGACGCTCTTTTCCTTAAAGCTACGGAGTTAACCGTTGAAATCAATTCTAACGGGCTCTGGGCACCTCATGACGTTAAGTTCCCCTATTGTCCAGTGTTTTGTAGGGAGTAAGAGGGAGAGAGAGAGACTCACTGACTGACTGACTGAAAATTTTATTTTACCATCTGGGGAGGGCTATGCTGCCCTCTCTTCCACTTCCCCTGAAGAGTTACCATTCACAAAACACCTCTAGACTTGAATTTTACACGACATTCGAGTCTTGTGTAGTACAATGAAAATAAAAAATAACCGTCACTTCGCAACACTCTATACTTACTCAATATTTACAGATATTTATTATATCGCTAATAACCTAACACATCAACGTCTATGCCAAATAAATTACATGCATTCCTACCAGTTACAACCACACACATACAGCAGACATACCTTTCATGCTATAAAGTGGAATGGTTCCATGCTGGAATGGGTGAAAGAACCCCAGCCAACAGAGATAGAGAGTTTGATGCAGTTTATTTGAACATTCCAGGGAAGATTAGGGCCATAAGGCCCTCTCTTACATCATCCCTGGCAAAATACAGTATTGGTTACAAGTTAAATCTTGTGCGGCGTACAGAGGAAAATATCTGGTGCGTTGCAACACACAACTTTCCTTAGCTCTAGGTCGATTCGCTCGGGTACTTGGCTTTTTTTCTACTTACCCAATTCATTTATCGCTCAGTTGATTTGAACTTGGTCAAACAACGCTTTACGGCAGCAGGAAGCGGTAGCGCTTACAGTTCCGGAATTTATTGTGCTGCTCGTACTAATTCCAGGACCATGATTGAGCAATTGGTACACAGATAGTTAATGAGGTTGTAAATACGAATTTTTTGAAGAAAGATAGTAATTACTTTTGCAGAGTTATTGGGTAAACACGTTTGATAATTTATTGAGCTGCTGTCGTGATTTTTCCACGAATGGGAATTTTAGCTATAGCTATATATACCCACATTGGCATCTGCTCCCTCGGGTTCTTTTCGCTTCTGATTCCCCGACGTTGCCGTATCATCACTGGTTTTCTGACAGTTTCCTCGGGATTTGGCTTCAGAGGGGCGCCCTAAAAATCAAATGTTGAAGAGGGAAATTGTTTACGTTTTTACGACGAACCAATTATAATTATGAAGGGAAGCGGCACAAAACGTGGTTCTACTGATTACGTCTAGGCGGGTAACAGTACATTTTCAGGAGGCGTCAGCGAGACGGTTATTACTCGGTTGGACGGCGCAGGTTCACGTGGATAAGTTCAAATGAGCCAAGTCGTCAACCATAACAAAGTAGTTTCACTTACCCGTGAAGGTGAAACACCTCGTCTGCGTCAGAAAAAAAACAATAGAGCCCTCGCCAAAACCTAAGGAGCGAAGAGAAGACAATACGAACCTCTTTAGAAGAGCTGTATTCTGTTCCGAGACCCAGGAATTCACGTCTTTCTCTACCATCGAGAGCCCTCTCCGAGTCTAAGGCCTCGTTTTGAGATAAGATTTAACGCCGCTGTGAAAACAAGAGGAGGATTAAGGGAAGATGCGCTCCTTCCAGCAACGGAACCACACACGCGGGAAAACAAAGCTCTTCCTTTGTGCGTTCAACGGGGCTTTATCTCCCAAACGCAAATGAGCTGAAAAGAATGAAGTCACTGTGCTCGTGCGCTTTTCTTCGTTTTACTCGCCATTTTTCTACGTCATCTCCAGAGAATAACAGCTCAACGAGACCCGATGTTATTCAATAAACTACTGGCTCTCAACTCTCACAACGGTAGTTAAAACGAACGAGTTGAACAACATAACCACTTCACGCCGTAAGTTCAACTGATTTCAACAGAATCAATAACGATACTTTAAGGAAAACAACCGAATCTGAAGGAAATACGAACATCAAAACTCCTTGATCAGTTCACGGGTACGTAGTGTTATAATAACCTCTTCTTTGAAAACGTTTCGATGCAGAGAACGGCAAATATATATCTTCGGCCAAACTAGAGTTTCTTCAACGCCATCAGTCGTGTTTTAATACCCATTAACTTCCATAAACGATCATCATAACTCGATTGATTAAATCCGTACATCGAACTTTTGAATCTTATTCTTCACTTCGATCAGAAGATGCCCGCCTGAACTTGACAAGGATGCAATAGTTAAGCTTAACTTTATTAATCCCCCCCCCCTGTACAAGTATTTTATTAGACTTCCATGATTTTTCTGATAATGCTAGTCATATTAATTGAAGGAAAAAACTGTGCTAAATTCGATTTTCTTTTTTTTAAATTGTTGCTCACAAATCGTCAACATCGTTAGAGCCGTTGGCAGAAACAAACATTTACTGTTTCGATAGTTAGTTTTGAGCTAATTTTGCTCGTACCGTTAGTTTGGCATCACGTGGTGATGGGCTAAATATGAAATTCGAGTTGGTTTGGTAAAGCCTCTTCTCTTCAGGCTCACTGGGGAAGGTTTTATAGACTTAGGAGCCATTGAAACGTAAAGCTCTGAAGATAACTTAAATTTTTTTCAGCAACGTACATAACTTTCTACCCTACTCTATGGGGCTAAGGAGAGTAATCATTTTCACGTGTTTGTAACATCTCCTTTTTCAGTGTCTGCGTTCACTCACGGGAATGGTGGGAGACGGGGCCATTCCAGACTGAGGGTCACCCTGGGTGGGGGGGGGGGCAGAGCTAGTCTGGACATTCTAGGGCCCAACTGTAGCCGTTGGGAGAGTACTCTACGATGTACAGTGAAAATTCTAGTCATAAAGATCTGTGCAGAAGATATTGTGGCAAAAGGGCTCAAGAGTAAGCGGATCTACGTATTGTTAGACAGTCCGGCTGCCCTAAAGGCCTCGCAGCCTACACCTTCATATCCAGGCTGACATGGGAATGTTTGCAGGCGCTCATACGACTCGGTGCCCATAGTAGGCTTTCCCTTATCTGAGTGCTGGCTCATAGAGGGCGCGAGGGCAATGAAATGGCAGACTGCCTTGCGAAAAGGGGCACAGGATCCCTACCCATCGAGCCAGAGCCTCACATAGCAGTGTCGCTATCACCTGAATCGACCAAAAGCCTGATGGAGGACACAGGAAAGTCGCTTCCATTTGCTAAGGCAGTTGAAAAGGCCATTGTGCCTTCTTGTTCAAGGGCAATGCACTCCAGACAGGGTCTGAAAGTCCTAAATAGCTTCTTCACAGGACAGTGCCCACTTAGGAATCACCTCGACAAGATAAGCATTAAGGAGGCAGTCGAGTGCAGATTGTGCGGTACGGAGTACGAAACATACCTGCCCTGCCTTGGCGGCTAGGCGCTTCGATTATTTCTATATTTCTCCCAACCCCAAACCATTGCGGAGTCTGCGACGAAGGGCATACTCGGTTTCCTAAAAGGGGCTGGTACGCACGACGTTTTTTTCTTCTGTAAGGGACGTTGTTACAAAAGGCCCATATGAGCCCTCGGATTATTTTAAAAAAAGAAGCTTTCTGCCTTGCCCCGTAGGGCTGAGGAGATTAATAATTTTCACGTGTTCGCAACATCTCCTTTTACGGCGTATTCTTGCTCAATTTTAGGGAGAGAAGTAGTTATGACGAAAATTGATGGGTGTTTGGAAAATAAGATGACAACTGCCCAGAAGGAATCAAGTACAACGTCTTCTCGATTGTTCGTATAGGTCAAAATAAGAGCTCTCGTCATTCCATCACCAAGTCGCCCCAACAAGCGACCTCGTCAATCCCTGCAGGAGGTGTTCATTCTTATTAAAAGCACTGCAGTTACTTCGATCAAAATTGGTACCGCGTTTACTCGAAAAACATTCTTAAAAACACGTTTTTGATACAGTTCAATGGATTGTCCGATATATACGAGAACGATATTTAGGAGCCGACGAGATAAGGGTTGTAGTAGTCAGAAACGTTCGATCCATTTTCGTAAAACTCGTTCTGTTTCGCAATGGTTTTACAGAGATGTTTAACTAAAACGAAATATAGGTGTTGATTAGTAGAAGGTTCTGCAGTTCTTCAAAGTTGACTACTGACCCAGACTGCAGGTTATTTCGTATTCTGATTGAGGAGGCCTCGAAACACTGCCGATGGAAACTTACCTTTTTTCGGCCGATTGCAGTATTTCGTTTTGAAGTTAATGAAAGTTAGAAGTAAAAATCGATCCAAAATAACACGATGCAAGTTTTGAGGAAGCTCAAATTGTCCTGCAGAGTTCGTTTTGTGGGCAGATTCGTGTTGTGTGCTTCTCTTATTGCGTTTATTATAAATGAACCACTTGAAACCTTGGAGTATTTAAACAGAAATAGTGTTTCTTGACGAGGAGCGAATGCAGGACAGCCGAGTTACGTATTTAATTTGTAACAAGTAAAAGAGAGAGTGAAAGCAGTGGGCCTCGGGGGCCTGGTGACTGGTGGCTGGTGCCTTCGAGTCTGGAAGTGGGGTAAGACTTGTTACTCTCAGTTTCTTACTTTTTACTCTCTCAATCTAATGAGCACCTCTTCCATACGCGGGGAGGCCATTCCGACTCCGGCCTGGCCCTGCACTTTGAAAACTGGTTCTTCCAAATAGCGGCTTCAAAATAACGCCAGACATTGACGGGGTCTCTGCCAGCCGATAAGACGAGGCAACGAAAAATTCCCTCCTCCCGCGGGTGACGAGTTCACAAAGCTTTCTAAATCTCCAAAGGCACCAGGCGCCAGTTTCGAGTTAAAAACCGACCGGACGAGAATAGAAAAACCCGTTTTTGCCGTAAGAGATGAGAAAAGTGACGGTGGTATTGAGTGAAGAGATGTAACAGCGAGCTCCCAACGCGGAGTCGACTATAAACTTCTCTGCTTCCTAACGGCTCTAAACCTCCGCCTAATAACAACATTGCGAACTGCATAAACCCCCCAGGGTTCTCAGGTGCCCAACAGTGCGAATTTTAGGTGAAAGGTTCTGGTAATAGGGCTACTGCAGCACGCCAATTCATCTGGTTATAATATCGATTTATTACAATTAATCTACTACAATGGATTTCTTTAGTGTTTTCGTGCTGCAGGATTGTTATGGATTTGCTCCTGTTGATCCCTGGACATACTCAGTTAGCTGGGTATCTCTTCTCTGCTGCAGTTACCCATTCCTCAACTTCAGAGTTGCAATCGTGGGGCGTGCAGTGGAACAACAAAGAGGGGACAAGGTGAGGGGTGATAAGCATTAGAAAGGGAGGAGATTTACTAGAAAACCCACGCACACACAGACACACAGCAGGGAGGCAGCTGCGGGCCATAGGACTCCCCCAGAGCTGCAGGACCAATGGCATTTCGCTGTGGCCTCGTTGGGCCCATGTCCTAACTCCCCAACAAGCCCGTTGCTTAGTGTCCCAGCCGCCTCCAGTACCCATTGCCTCACCCCCCTGGGTGGAGGAGGGGGGTGCCTGGTCGGGGATCGAACTAGAGTCCGCTGGTTCTATCCCCGGCTGGCTCGGAAGGCCTCACTCCCCAACGCGCTTGGCCACCACAATCCCCAAGAAAACCCACTGGATGATTGAAACGGCTGACGTGTGAGAAACTATGTCGTCGGCCTCGGAAATACTGATCAATGGGTGCAGTCGGGCTTGGAAAGAAGAAGTTGGTTGGCAGGGTTGTGGCTGTAAGTCGATTCAATTGGCTCGTGGAACCAAACTGTGGTTGTTGGCTCCAAGTAGTGGAAAACCTTCCAACTTTCAAAAATAGCAACCCTCATATATGTATTAATAGGATGTTTTCGGGCAGGAAGTTGTTTATTCCGATCGAATAGAACGAGTCTCAAAGATGCACGAGTGCTGCTAGTCTGAAAACAGTGAAATCGCAGTAATTATAGTGTGCCAAAGTCTACTAATTGAAAGAACTCGCGGGGCAATACTGCAAAAGAAAGCACTCCCTCTCGTTTCATTGCCTATTTTGTCATCCCGTTGAGGTCAGGTCACGTTTTGTTTCGTTTATTGGGATTTTTCGATTCTGAATAGAATGGGATGGACCTCAGAGGTGTGAAGCTACGTCAAGCTATGCAACACAATAATACACCGTTTTGTACTAATTTGCGGCGTTTTGGTTTATTATTCATTCTGAATTATTACCGTATGTTTTCAGTCAGCAAAATTTTTTGTACCCCCCTCCCCCCCCCATCACAATTTTACTCTTAACGTTTCAAGACATCCAAGGGTTCTAAATCTGCAACGTCCGTCCGCCGTTTTGTGCCTTTAACTTGGTCTAAAAAATTCGCACGAAAGTCAACAAAAACGCAATTTTGAAAGTTTTATCGCAAATACGCCGTGTTTGGTTTCGTTTTCAAGGTATTTTTCGATCCAGGGTCGAATGGAACGAGTATCAGACGTGTACATTACAACGTATAGTAAAATTACAGTAATCATAGAGAGCCAAAGTCTACTAATTGAAAGATCAGCGAAAGTAATAGTTTCGTCGTTTGTGCTCCCATCTCATCAAAACCATCCGCCAGCTCGACTTGCCACGTAGTGATTATTGCCTACGGGCGCCTGGAATATTTAGCTTTCGTCGTTTTGTTGTTGCCAGGTCATGTTTCGACCTATCGACGCGTATTTTTCGATGCTGAATCGAATGGGATGGGTCTTGGAGCTGTGAGACTCAGTCAAGTTGTTCAAGAGAATAATAATCCATTGTGTAATAATTTGCTCCGTTTTTTTTTTTTTTTAACATAACATGGAGCCAACAACCCTCTTGACAAATGAACATATTGAACTCGTAGACGTACTGAACGCCAGCCCCCCAAAAAAAAATTGCCAATTCCCTCAAACGCTTCCAAAACCAATATGCAAGCTGTTTCTTTTGATAACTTCGACGCGAAGGTGAATATTTTTGTCTTCGGTTCGCTATCGTCATCCTGAATATGATACTGCTCCATGTACTTCATGTAAAACGTAGAAATGGCGATGGGGCGCTGGAACGTGAGCTAAATGTTCAAATTACTGCATGTGGGGGAGAGATGGAGTTTGGCGATGTTCTTAAGAAGCGATTCCCTCAGGGACGAGTGTCACTTAATTAACAAAAGTTAACTGTTCAGGGGTGAGGGGAATGCAAATCAATTTCGCGGTGCGCGCAGACTTTTCTATTGACTTGTTCCCGTTTATTAATCCTATTAAAGTATGGAGCGATATACCCTGCTGTTAAGGCCCACAACCCGAAAATTCCAAAATAACCCCATAAAACATAAAATCGTGCCAGCCAATGGGCAAGTCTGAGAAGATTTACCGCTCTCCTGAGCGAGAACCGAACTACGAATCGAAGGTATATTTAGCCGCAGAACGGAGCGTCCACTCACCTCACGATTGGCGGAGAAAATTGATTTAAAAGAGACAAATGACTCTTCTTTTCCTCGGGAACACAACTTTGAGTTCGTTATTTGTGAACCGCGTCACGTCCACTTTGGGTCCGACCAATCTGTCCGGGCCCGTGTTTTGTGGCTCAGAATCTCTTGCGCTCTTGTCAACCTACGAACGGAAGTATCGCGAATCACCTAATCGCGGCGTCAGAAGAGATTCGCTGGGGGCTTCTTGACTGTTCAGTCGATGCAATAAAATGTTCAGCTTCGCGAACGTTTCGATTTATTCATAAGCCGTCCGCAGGGCTATAGTAAAGACATATGACAGTGCTTAACAGTAATTTAAGGAGGTATTCCCTGCAAGAGTCTTCGTTGATGTCCACCCTTGGAGAAGTTGTACTAAAATTTGCCCAGACCTTTATTGAGGGAAGATTGCAAAAAAAGGAGGCTTTGGAAACGAAACCAGGTTACTGGGCGATAAATTATTCACCACAACTCACGCACAACGTACCAACGTGTAATTTTTGTAAATTTACACTCACCCATTACGTAACGCGCTCTCGGATCTGCAAACATTCAACGACGTTTTCAAATTTTTGATTGAGGGGGTCGCCACTTTTTTTGGCTAACTCGATCAGGCGCTTCATTCAGCGTCAAATATTTCCGTATGGAAATCCGTTGGCACATTTCGACCTCGTTTCAAATCCTTGGCCCGGGCTACCCGAAATTTCAGTTATTGTAGAGGGCCTTCTCTTAATGATACATTTTGGCGCCGAAACTTCGTCGGCATTTTTTCCAGCTTCCAGGCGAGACCTTTAAAGTCTTGCGAGAGAGCTTCGCACGCGAAGGACCCGGAGGAGTGTTCGGAGATGGCAGTTTTTCGTTAGCTTCCGCGGGATGTGCACGCAGAAAACGAGGATGTAGCTCAAATTTATTTGGAAATCGCTTCGCTTTGAGGGCGCATGGGTGATACAGCGCCGATGCCCTGAAGCTCCAGGCTTCTAAATGTCAGACAGTGGTTGGTATAATTGGCACACTCATTTTTTACATCGTCTGGAAGACTCTGACATTCGAATTAGCGTAAATAACATCCAGCTGACCTTCGGTTGCAGTCATGAAGACAACAATCAATCGTGCAGTAGCACTTATTAAAATGGAGAATGTATCAAAAAGGTGAGAGGGTAATTTGTTTACTTGGCTCTACGTAGTAGACGGGAAAGTAGTGTAATCGACTGAAAAAAATTGTTCTCTTCAGATCTTTACGTTTCAGACCCTACAGAGTCCGAAAACACTATTTGGGAAAATGGTCTGTGTGGCCCTGAACGGCTAAACTGAATCAGCGCAACCTTCATGTCTAGCGCGCAGATCACCATGAGACGCCAAAATAAGGGTACGACCTAAATCCACCCAAAACTAACTATTGTTATCACAGTGATCAAAAGACAAAATTTTTTTAAAATAAAAACGGTTCTATCGATTTTGATTAAACTTCTTGTATAGACATCTCCTGATGATACGACCATACCATAAAATTCCCATCTGTGGGGAAAGAGCGAGAACAGCACAATAAATTAACAAACCTTTCGATAAAAGGTAGTAGTAGCGTAGTTTTTTCTCGAAAACGGTTCTAACGATTTTGATTAAACTTTCAAATTATCTTCTACTAATCAATACCTAACTTTTCTTCTCTACACATATCTCCGTGAAAATACGGTGAACGGAGATATAGGCCTATGAAGCAAAAATAGGTTTTTTTACGCTTTTTGGCAAAACGGCTTCAACGACTATCACCAAACTTTCAAGATGTTTTCGAATAGTTAATACCTACTTATTGTTCTCAATAAATGTTCCTCTGACAGTCCATTGAACAGAGATAAAAATGAAAATGTGTCGAAAATAAACGTTTTTTCGAACATTTCCGTAAATTCCAGGGTAACTGCTTCACCAGGTGTGATAAATCCTAATGGAGTGTCTTTTAGTCACCCATACCAACATTTCGTTCTCTATAATTATTTCTGTATAGATTTGCTGAACGGAGATATAAGCCAAGTTAACTCAGAAAAGGAGATTTGTCGAATATTAATTTATCGGTATTCCAATTGCCTCAAATACGGCTCTAACGATTTCAATCACACTTACGGAGTACTCTCAGCGAACTTTTCCCTACATTTTGTTCTCTATAAATGTTTCTGTAGAAATGCGTTGAACGAAGATATTTTTCTTTATAAACTCCTTTCGGAAAGTAGTCGTATTCAGAATAATTTAAGTGGTACTCCAATTACGTATCTATACGATGAGTCTTTAATAACGAGCATACCTGTAAGATATGTGTAGGGAGCACCCTAGAAAACCGCAATTTCAACTTATTACCATTTCCAAAAGGTTTTACCGTATAACTCTCAAAACAATCGTGTTTACAGCCTCAACGATTTTGTGTGTACCAATTGCTCAATAATGGTTGGAGTGTGAGTACGAGCAGCACAATAAATTCCAGAACTGTAATCGCTACCCTTTTCTGTCACAATAAGCTCAAATGAACTGAGTGAAAAGTAAATTTAATTAATAGCGAAAGCCGCGAAGACCAGCGAATTTGTGTGGAGCTAAGGAAGGTTGTGTGATGCGGCGCATCTGATATTTATGATACTGCTCATAAGTCTTCGTGGCTCAAAAAAAAAACGAGCACCCTCGAATCCGACTAGTAAAGTAAAGTTCTGAGCAGTTTCACTGAGAAGGGGCCAAAAATGAGGGGTTTCCGCATTTTTCTCATTAACTGCTCTACTGATTCAGTACTTAGCGCTTTTTTTTTTTAAATTCAAACTTTTTGTATATTACAATACTACAGTGTTGCGATCTTAAGAATAAATTATTGTATACGTACTCAAGTACAGTGGAACATGAGTGAGGGTGGCTGTCCAGTGGCAGTCCCTCCTAGCATTTTAGTTTAACAATGTGTGGTATAAAAATATAGTTTTAGTTTTCAATAAATAAATTAGCACATAGTTTTAGGAGTATATGACACATATTAGTTTGACTAGACGATTTCCAGTAGATCAACAGTGCGTTTTCTTTTGAGACGTCTGGGGAGCTGTGTCCTGCTCCACGATGATAGTAATTCTTGGAACGCTGACGAGTGGTGCGATGTGATGGTATTGTGCATGCGAGTCATAGTAGATTTGATCACATCTTCAACTTCGGGCACCTCTAGGTCACGGTGGAGTACGTCGTTCCTAACGAACCAAGGGGCATCGGTGATTATACGTAGCACACGGTTTTGCTGGGTTTGGATCCGTTTAATTTGTGATCTGCTGGCCAGACCTCATACTGAGCAACCATACTGCCATATGGGGCGGATAATGGTTATGTACAGTAGGCGTTTATTGCCCAATGTTAAAGGCGAAGTGGGAGCAAGCAATGGTTTTAGAAGATTGATTCTTGTGCGAAGTCTTTTAACCAGTTCGCCGATATGGGAGTCGTAGGTGAGGCGCTGCTGCAGGTAAATTCCTAAGTATCGGACTACTCCAGACTCGGGTACTTGAATATTATTCATGGTTATTGGGTTTATTTGATAATTCTTCTTGAGCGTGAAAGTGGCGGTACATGACTTGCTGGTGTTCATCGTTATTCGCCAACGTTTGGCCCATTGTGCGGTTTCGTTAACGTGGCATTGTAGGTTTCCAGATGTAGTTATGCCTGATGAGTCGCAAGAAAGGACTGCGTGGTCATCAGCAAACATTGCTGAAATCGTATTTGGAGCTGTTGGTATGTCGGAAACGTAGATTAGCGCTTATTCCCAGTAAACATCATAGAATACGTAATGTGAGTGTCTTCATCATCTTTGAGAAAATCACTTAAATTCCGCAGAATCTGCACGAGAGTGTCGTTGATCGATCCTTTTTCGTTGCAAGGATTGGAATGAGTGGTGTCCCACTCGAGACTGTGGAGATCCGAAGTTTCGTAAGTGGAGCATTCTCTTTCCGGCACCTTCCGTTGGATGTTTAATCGCCAACGCCGGTCGTGACGTTCGGGAACAGCTGCGAATTATTGTCACCGGATCCCTGGCCGATTTCCAGTGGCAAACGATCGAAACGCGATCTCGAAAGACGTTAAGGTCTTCGAACCTGGAAGTAACGCCGCTCGATAACCCTTCTCGAGTCGAAGAAGATTGTTTCCGCGAGAGTCTCTCATTAGTTGGACGCCTCCACACAAGTTCGACGGCCTCCGAAGGAAAATAAAGTAAAATGAACTTGTGAGGTCGACATTTTTGAAAGGGAAAACGTTTTCAAGTTTGAGGATCCTCCGGGGGTCCGAACGATATGAACGTGATGAACGAACGGAACCTCCGAACCCAACACCCTTTTCAGATATTCGACGCCTTTCTCCTGACAATAGGCTCCAACTCCACAAATTAAACGTGATTTCCAATACTAATGAAGTCTTAGTGATATTGTCCAACAACTGCCTTAATTCTATTGTCGCTCCACGGTCGTCACGCCGTGCCCGAAAAAAAACGCCGTTATCTGGTTCGTCGTTTGGCCCCTCTCCAACCTTCAGTCTGCGCATAGATTGTCAAAACAAAGAAAAAAAAGAGCAATGGGCTATTTCCACAGAAAACGTAATATTTATTTGCCGATCGGCTTTTTAAACCGTCATCAGCGCAGATATTTGAACCGTAGTGTATCATTGTGTCACAACTTCTAAAAGTGAGGTGAAGTAATTGTAATTTTCTCAAAATAATTGGGTAACGTTGTAAAAAATTTTATTGGAAACTCAACCCAAATTACCATGCACTTAACCCAACACAAATTTAGTGACGCTTCTCCGTTACATATCCCGTGTTGCCTTGTCCACTCGGCCTCAAGGTTAAATTTCGTGATGCTTTTGGCCGTTACACTTTTCGAGTTTGTGTAGCAAAGTAAAGACATAAAATGTCAACAAAAAAAAACGTAACCCTGGTGGGACTCGAACCCACAACCTCCGGTTTAGGAGATGCCTATGCATTATGCCACAGGGGCTGTGGTTGCAACTCGGGTTAAAACGTTGCCTTGTCCACTCGGCCTCAAGGTTAAATTTCGTGATGCTTTTGGCCGTTACACTTTTCGAGTTTATGTAGCAAAGTAAAGACATAAAATGTCACTCGAACAGAATTCCTATAATTAGTTACAGTGGCCGGGTCCCTGATCTGAAGTACGTGGAATATTCGAATTACCGTATACGAGTTTATTCATTGAGGATAATGAATACCCAACGTAAAATCTTGAATGATCATTTATAATCCGCACTTAACACAGTTTACTCCTATTAGTTGGGTTGCCCTTTCAGATTCTATTGTTAGAAAGACTCAAATACTCAGGATTGTTGAGTGATATTACAATGCTCTAGTTTGTCGTACAATTATGCCCCATTGATAGTCTATCTTCCGCATTATTCCTGTTTGTCCGCTAATTAGTCGTCTCAAATCTGTAAGCAGCAATCTTTTGAATCCCCGCAAGTATCAGAAGAAGGACTGTGGCAAGATGAGTGGGACACCGCCCAGAAGGGGCGGTGGATGAGGCGGTTGATTCCAGCAGCTTGCTCCATGGCTTGGGCAACGCCTCGGTGAGGTGGATTTCTGCCTCACTCAGTTCCTAACAGGACATGGAGCATTTAGTGCTTACTTGCAGGCTGCAAGCCCAAATTACGTGCACAATGGTGGACGATGCTTCCCATGCCGTCTTCTCGTGCCAGAAGTGGGCAGGCAGGCGGCGCACAATGGAAGGCACTGTCGGTCAGCTCACGCCAAAGTCACTCGTCCTCTGCATTCACTGGAGACTCAACAGTCTCACCCACTCGATTCTCCAGGGCAGAAGAGGCTGAAGCTTGCTTATCGAGAGCCGGTATCTCTCAAAGATTAAGAATGAAGACACTGAGGGAAGACCGCTCCTGAACACACTGCCCAACAGGATGTATGGGAATGGCGGAACGCTGCAAGATTCTCCTGAAGATGAGGGGAACAAGAAAGAAGAGCTGTCATCACAGAGAAGCGTGACGGCCAACCTGATGCAATGTGTTAAAGTTCCGGGTTCGTTCTCAATGCCCTGGAATAAATTCACGGGGCCACTAGAAGCAGATCCTCCCTCCTACGTCCAAAAAAACCATATTTTGAATCCACCGATTCTTTGAATAACTACTTCCATTTTAACTATCACAATGGCATATTAAAGGATGCGATTCTTACGTACCAATATTTCAAATGACTGTGTAGAGGTCATCTCAAATCCCTGAGCAGCAATATTTTGAATCCACAGATTCACTGAGTCATCACTTCTATTTTAACTACGCTATCTCCCAAATAGTAGTCGTGTAGGGTTCATTTTTAATTCCTAATGATTCAATTTACTTTGGTTTGCGAGTTCACCTTCTTAATATTTACTTTTGAATGCTCTTTGTTGTATCGAATGCGATTAGCCGAGTGTCCTGATCATCAATCTTTCTCTGGTTTATCGGAAGTTACTGCAAATTCCTTCAACATCCCTGGAATGCACTTATTTTTGTCGTGTTCTTATGTGATTAATAATTACAAATTATTCTGATTTGGTGGGGTTCGTCGTGAATTCGTAAACCATTCACAGAAAAAAATATGGTGTTTTGATCACTATGATAATTATAGTTAGTTTTAGGCGGATTTGGCTCATATCCTTATTTGGGCGTTCTATGGTGACCTGCGGTCTTAGATTTCAAGTTATGAGCTGATTTGGTTGATCATTTTCCCAAATAGTGTCTTTCGGACTCAGTAGGGTCTGAAACGTAAAGATCTGAAGAGAACGATTTTGTTTTCAGCCGATTACTTTCCTTTCTACTTCGTAAAGCCAAAGAAAGTAAAAATCGGATGCAGTGCCCGTCTACTTGCCATTTAGCGGCACTTCCTGTTTCTCAATATCAAGTTAAACTCGACTTTGAATTGGCGTATGTTTACGGCGAATTTTTAGGTAAGAAACACTTCGTTTAGTTTGATATTTAGTTGTTGGTTTCCAATTATTGGGCGGCGTAAAGTTCAAGGTTGTGGAATTCTCTTCCATTTCTCAAGTTGACTTATCGACGAAAGTGAAATAATTCAAAAATACGTCTCTCGGTCTTCGGATCTTTATCTGGCGACGAATTCCAGATTATATTTTTCTCTTACAATCGTATCTCAGTTTGTACTCACCGGAATTTGTTGTCAAGTTACGAATTCAATCTTTCCGCTCAGTTTCGGAATTTGTGGCGCAGGAGCATCGACCTTTTTTTTTTAAGCTCCTCCCAACTTGAAAAACACCGGTTCCGAGTTACGTTGCGAATGTGGCCCCCCCGAGTGAGTTAACTTCTGAGGTGACATCCCACTTTGAGTTTAAGTGAAAGTGATCGAACCAGCTTGCATTCCTTCTCGCCCCGCATCCTCCAATCTCTTGCCTCATCCCCCTCGCCCTCATCAATATTCCTCTCTTCCTGACGTCTTAACTCGTGGAACGACCCGACTATCCCTATCCCCCCCCCCCACCATCTAAGGTAGTCGAAGTGCTAGAAATGGCAAAAACGTAATAAATACCTATGTATCGTGGATGTGGATGCAGTAAAAGAGATCATTAACAACTCAAAACTATTGATACAAATATTTTATCTCCCAATTCATCGAAAAAGTACATTTTGAAATAGGAAAGTAATACGATGGGTAGTTTGTGTTGGAAAGTCACCAGTACAAGATTTAACGACGAGGAAGGGGAGAAAAAACCTAACGCGTCGTGCAGTGACTGAAAATTTTCCGAAGGTGTTTGTTAACATTAAATGTTCACGAACTCTTATATTTTTACTTTTCTTGGTAGTAGAAAGGAAAGTTATGTAATCGGCCGAAGAAAACAAATTTCTGTTCTGTTTTACGTTTTAAGGCCTATTGAGCCCGAAAAACACAATTTGGCGAGTCTGTGGACGGGATTGACAGAAAATGGCAGAAACAAACTCACTCTAACTTGAAATCTATCACGCAGGTCACCATGGGACGCCAAAATACGGGTATGAGCCAAATCCGCTCAAAACTAACTATAGTTATCGTATTGATCAAAACACCAAATTGTTTTCTCGAAAACGGCTCGAACGGTTTTTATTAAATTTTTTATGTAGGCAGGTCCTAATAAGGCAACGATACTATGGAATTCCCGTCTATGGGAAAATGACGAGAGCAGCACAATAAATTATCAAATATTTCGACGAAAATTGAGTTAAGCGCAGTTTTGGTTTATTATTCATTCTGAACAATAACCCTATGTTTTCGGTCACGAAACATTTTTTACAACCCCCCCTCAAAATTTCATACTGTACGTTTCAAGACATGGAGATTCCAAATCTGCAATGTCCGTCCACCGTCCCACATCCACCGTCCCCCGTCCGCCGTCTGGGCCGTTTTGTGCCTTTAACGTGGTCTAAATAATTCGTTCTATCGCACAAAAATCCCATTTGGTATCTAGTTGTGCCCGCCATCTCGGCAATCCGATCGGACGAAGCCCATGGTTGTTATGGGCAAAAAATGGTTAAAAAATTAACGAAACGCAGTATAATCGCAAATAAGCCGTGTTTCGTATCGTTTTCAAGGCCTGCTCGACTCGCATCGCCCTTTGGACTCGCAATGTCCTGCCAATTGCCCTGCGAGGGGGAATATTTCCGTAGTTCCATTGTAGTCAGGTCATGTTTCGTATGGTTTACTAGTATTCGATGCTGGATCGAATGGGATGGGGGAGCAGTAATAATAGGTCAAGCTGTTCATGAGAATAATAAACCATTGTGTAATAATTTGCAGGGTTTTTACTTTCCTTGGCTGAAAAAAAAATTTTGAGTTTTCTTCAGATCTTTACGTTTCAGACCCTCCTGAGTCCGAAAAACACTATTTGGGAAAATGGTGGGTCTGTGTCTGTGTGTCTGTGAACGGTTTTTAGAGAAAACCACCGTACCAAATCAGCTCAAACTGCATATCTCACTCGCAAGTTACCATGGGTCGCCAAAAAAAGGGTATGAACAAAATCCACCGAAATTTAACTATAGTTATCATAGTGATCAAAACACCAAATATTTTTTTTCTCAAAAATGGCTCTAACGATTTTGATTAAACTTTTTATATTGATAGCTGTCAATAAGGCAATTACACCTTAAAATTCCCATTCGTGGGAAAATGTCGAGAGCAGCACAATAAACTATCAAAGTTTTCGACGAAATCGAATTTAGCGCGGTTTTTTGAGAAAACAACCGTACCAAATCAGCTGGAACTTGATGTCTAGCCTACAGGTTACCATTGGTCGCCAAAATAAGGGTATGAACAAAATCCACCGAAAGTTAACTATAGTTATCATAGTGATCAAAACACCAAATTTTTTTTCTCAAAAACGGCACTAACGATATTGATTACATTTTTTATATTGATAGCTCTAAATAAGGCGATGATACCATAAAATTCCCATTCGTGGGAAAATAACGAGAGCAGCACAATAAATTATCAAAATTTTCGACCAAAAGCGTTTTTAGCGCAGTTTTTTCCTTATAAACTTCGCTGAAATTCATGTAGAATGTGAAAAAAAAATTGGTATTGTAGTCCAATCCAACACCTGAAGGGTGAGTGTTTAAAAACGCTCATGAGATACATGGGGGTTACTCCATAAATTCCTGAATTTCAACTACTGCCTTTTCGCTTATTACCAGTTCTAAACGTTTTTACCCAATAACTCTGCAAAAGTAATTACTATCGTTCTTCAACAAATGTGGGTTTACAGCCTCATTAATTATTTGTGAACCAATTGCTCAATAATTGTCCTGCAATGAGTACGAGCAGCACAATAAATTGCGGAACTGTAAGCGCTACCGCTTCCTGCTGCCGTAAAGCGTTGTTTGGCCAAGTTCAAATTAACTGAGTGATGAATGAATTGATTAAATAGAATTAGCCACGTACAAAGTGAATTGACGTAGAGCTAAGGAAAGTTGTGTGTTGCAACGCACCAGATTCCTTATAATCTCCGCTCAAATGTTACTGGAGTTTTCAGAAAAATTCAGTTGGTAGTCCAACCAAGTACCTGTACAACGAGCTTTTAATAACGCTCATAAGATATACGAAGTCTCCTCCAAAAATTCCGGTATTTCCACCTTCTTAATGTTTTTACCCGATATCCTGTAAAAAAAAAAAATGTTTACTGGAATTCTCCGTGTTCCAATTGCTAAATAATTATCAGAGCGTGAGTATGAGCAGCACAATAAAAAGAACCCTATGCGCTACCGCTTTCTGTAGCCGTAAAGTGATGTTTTACCTTTACATGAACTGAGTGACAAATAAATTGAGTTCGTGGAAAAAGCTACGAACACAAGTGAATTGACGTAGAAATAAGGAAAGTTGTGTGATTCGGCCCACCTGTTATTGTAACGCTACGGTTTATAAAGTAATCGTACAGTTCGAAGGGCTCTCAAATCTCTGGTCAATAGACCAAGTGCCTCAAGATCTACGGCCCACGAAGCTCCAGACGGATTCCTGTTGAAGATCATAGCTGCACAAACCGAGTGGTTTATCTTACCCGCTGCAACGTCAACTATATTGTTTCGTGTGAAGCGATCTTTTGAAAGATACACCTCGGAGATACCAGCTGAGTAACGCTATCCGATGGAATGCTGAGAGCGAAGTGACATTCGATCTTCAAGCTGTTTGGGTTGTGTCAAATTCTTGAGTGCCGGTTGGAAACAACGCGAAAGACCAACTAACTGCAGCTCATTTGCGTCATTTAACGTGAAGGTAATCCTTCTGCGTTTGAAAGAATTCGCTTGGGGTGCAACTAGCTGCTTGATTACTACGTGACAGCGTGTTGATTGTGTACCTGCGGTAAGGGTTCTATCGGTGTTCGTCAATGTCACTGTGAGTGTGATCGCGGTCGTCAAGAGCTGCTACTGAGTGGTCGAGGAGCGGATGTATAAATGTGTGCAACTGTTGCAGACACATGGCCCTGCTCTCTGAGCAGCATTAGCCATGAGTCCCCAAGGTGTTATAAAGTTGGCGTTCCCGGTCGTCAGAGGTGATTCTGGATTCTAAGACATCCTAGGAGGATAGGGAATCACAGTAGTCAACGTGGTCTACCTTGATACACTAGCAAATGGACCTAGTAATAAATATGTGAGATGCACTGCTTAGTGCACTCACCGCGCTACCGTAGAATTTGGATATAGATCAGCCATAGATCTGATTCCTTGTCAAAATGACTCTTCCTGATCCCTCGGAGAGAGTAATATCAGTCTATTGTCATGCAGTTCGCGCTCAGCATCCACTGAAGCCAGGCCTGTGGAGGTAAGGCAGGTATTTGGTCTTACCCAGTCTCCTGGTGGAGAGTTGTTGTTCACGTTTAACCACGCAGAGGTATGACCGCCTGTGGAATCCCTTACCATATGGGAGGACTTCTTACCTGGCCTTCTTTGCAAACTGGGCGAAACGGTCATAGGCTTCCTTTGTAGCTCGTCCGTCGCTCACTGGTGTAGGAACTACAGTGGAGCAGCACGTGGTTTCTTGTTTGCTCTGCACTGGCGGCGCAAGATGCGCAGGAGTGAAGGTCTGCCACTCCTATGATCCCTCCAAAACCTGGATATCTCCGAGTGACGTTGTGGTCCAAAACCTTGAGACTCGCCCATTGTCACTTATTCCTCATGTCTTTATATCTTACCTCTTAACTCCCAACCTCAAAGCCTACATTCAGCTTAGCACGCTCACACGCTCCTATATCAGCTCAGGCCCTGGCCTCTACAATAACACGAACTCATGCTCTATTTAGCTACCCTAGCGCAGAGGACAGTGCTCGTCACGCAGTCTTCAAAAATGGGCGTTTTTGTGCAAATTGCTCAGTATTCCCTCTGTCCATGGCCGATAGTTCCCGGTTTCCTTGACCTTATCGTTCATTTATGGAATTCCCATTTACTCTACAATACTTTCTCACACCTCATCCTCCACCACTAATTCACTTTCAATCGTCCAACCAACTAGTTTGCAGCCCAATTCGCATTAATTTTGGAGACCCCAGCCCTTAGTGGTGTTGTGTAATGCTGAACGTTATCTTCATTTCTGCGTTTTTCCTGATCACATTACATTGACTTATTTTTGATTTTAATAGTTTTCTCTTCTCTACATCTTCGGACGATGTGAAATACGGCTTTTGGTTTATTATTCATTCTGAATAATAACCCTATGTTTTCGGTCACGAAATATTTTTTACAACCCCCCCCCCCTCAAAATTTGATACTTTACGTTTCAAGACTTGGAGATTCCAAATTTGCAAAGTCCGTCTGCCTTCCACGCCGTCCGAGCCGTTTTGTGCCTTTAACGTGGTCTAAAAAATTCGTTGTTTTGCACAAAAATCCCATTTGGTGTCTAGCTGTGCCCGCCATCTCAGCAATCCGATTGGATGAAGCCCATGGTTGTTATGGGCAAAAAACGGTTAAAAAAATTAACGAAACGCAGTACAATGCGGGAACTACGGCGGAAGTCAACGTTTCGTCGTTTGTACTCCCTCCCTCCCCGCCCATCTCATTAAAAAACCACCCGCGCTCGCTCGCCTCCCAACAGCGCCGCCACTCAACTCCCCTTTCGACTCAGAATGGGTTCTCTCGAAGTGCCCCCGTTCCAATTTCTCCCACCCGACGGGGCAAAATCATCAGATGTTTTGTTTTCGTAGTTCCATTGTAGTTCCATGTTTCGTATGGTTTACTAGTATTCGATGCTGAATCGAATGGGATGGGGGAGCAGTAATACTTGGTCAAGCTGTTCATGAGAATAATAAACCATTGTGTAATAATTTGAAGGGTTTTTTTTAGTGACGTGTTGTTTTATCCAGTGAATCACCTCGATCTGACATCACATTTTGTTTTGTTTGCAGAAGTCAATCCAAAGCGTCCTACCTGTCATATCGAAGGGAGCCCAAAGAGAAGGAGAAGGGCCTTCCAAACTTCCAGGGAAGTTACAAGCGGACGATGTCACCAAATGGAGCCAGAATAGCGGACAGCTCTGCGTTTTTAGGTAACATTTGTTCGTTTTTTTAAATGATTTATTCAGTAAGCTGGAGTTTCCTGTGTAAAGCCTTTAGTTTGAGATGGGCTCACGTTTCTGAACCGTTTACTGCAGCTCATTCAGTTGGGGGTTGAAACTTCCAGGTGGGTTCGGAGGTTATTATATGAGGGCGGAGGTGTGAGCTGAAACTGAGCATTGCATACCAGAGGAAGTGGATGGCAGTGGTGCATAGGAAGTACGCCATTTGTAACGCTTACTCATACTACACAGTTTCTGTGGAGGCGGTGTTGGTGGTGCAGCGGTGGTGTTACTCCAATCCACCTTCTGGCAGCCAAACGAAAAGAGGGCAACCAGACTACGGCTACCTGAAGAAAATGACGTGGGCTGTGACCCTTGAGTGGTGGCAAGACGAGAGGAACTGTGGACTTGGCAGCTCCCTGGCGCTACAGTGAGGTGGATTCCAGAAATATTTATTGCAAGTCGTTAAGGCTCCCAAGCCCAAACTGCCTGCACTCCTGGCAATCGTGGTTGATGCTTCCAGGCCCAGTATCTCGCAGTGATGAAGGATGGAGGAAAGACCACTTCTCAACCTCCCAAACTGCCAGGCAGTATGGAAATGGCGGCACGCTGCAAGATTCTCGTGACGATGAGGAGGACAAGAAAGAAGAGCTGCTAATCTGATGCAATGCTCTTAACGGACAGACCCTTCCCCCCTCGTACTAAAACAAACAAAGAAACAAGTAGAATGCGTTCTCCCTCCACGGCTGAGCCTTCAATTGATACAGCTTTCATGGTCTGCATACCGACCCACTCATGACCTTTTTTTTCTTTTTTTTGTTTCTCCCGAGGGCATGCGGGACATGGTCTATTTGTCACTGCAGCCACACGTGGGCTTATTATGACACAGGCCCTTCCTTAGTAGAAGGCGTCGTACATACCCACCCCCTTTATGAAGCCAAGTATGTCCTTCACCGCAGATTCTGCTATGATATGGGGCTCAATAATCCCCTGGGCAAAATATTCAAAGCGCTTGACTGCTAAGGCAGGGCATTCACATAAGATGTGCTCCGCCGTCTCGTTTTCCTCAACACAGAGTCTGCATTCCACCGCCTCTGAGATGCCCATCTTGTTGAGGTGATGCCTGAGTGGGCAGTGTCCGGTGAGGAAGCTAACCAAGACCCTCAGATCTCTTCTGGAGAGTGTCAGCATCACCTTTGCCCTTGGACCAGAAGGCGTAACAAGCCTTTTCGATTGTCTAAGTCGTGGCTGGCGATGCCAATGGGTGCTATTTTCCTGTGTCTCCCTTTGGGCCACCAAACGGTTCAGGTGACGTTTAGTCATACCCTACGTGAGGTTCAGGCCCAATGGGTTGGGTTTCTGTGCCCTTCTTCGCAAGGTGGTCAGCCTTTTCATCTCCCTCATGCCCCCTGTGAACCGGCACCCAGATGACGGAAAGCCTATTGTGGGCGCCGAGCTGCTTGAGCGCATGAAGGCATTCCCATGCCAGCCTGGACCTGAAGATATAGGCTGCAATGGCCTTAAATGTAACCTGGCTGTCCGAGAATATGTAGATCCACTTGCCTTTCATGATCTGCTTACCGACCCACTCATGACCTTAGTGGAGGTGCCAGTTTGTGGCACAATGCCCAAAATTATTTCCATCACCTTGACATTGGCCTTAGCTACGTTACAACTTGATGTTGCTGCAGTTGGCAGGTTAGATCTTTCCTGCATCGAAGAGTGGTCGAATCTGCACACTGTGTCACTCGACCCTTGATTAATTCTGCGAATTTCCCGAAACTTAGGAAATCGTGTGAAAAACGGTGGAAATTGAGCAAGAATGTAGTAAAAATTGCACATGCGGGTAAGACGCACTGTTTGAAAAAAAAAAAAATTAATAACCAATAATTCCTAAATAAATGGTTGGAAACTTCCTTTGGCCAATTTGTGGACCAAATTGTCAAACGCTCTCGCCACATCAACAAAAACTGCCGAACAGTCTTATCTTCCAACTCTGAGCCAAGGTGTCTTTTCTCGGTCGATGTGGGCTGAGCGTTCAGGTCCGGCTCCGGAATAAAACTGAGAAGAGAAACGGAGCGGAAAGCTTGACTTTTTCATTGTATAAAAAAAACGAAGAAAAAATTCGAGGTTCTATTGATCGAAGATGTGTCAGTCACTGTCAGTGATTTTTCAATACTTCTCGCGTTTCGAGTAGATTTTTACCAGTTGATTTCCTTTTTCGAGTCTTGGGGGCCGATTTCGCTGGATCGAGGTTTCGTCGAGCTCATTCCGCAAGGATCTGGATTGTTGCGAGCCGCCCAATTTGCATCTTGTCATCTTTTGGAAATCGTCGTGTTTTTTTGTGCCGTCGCTTTTCTTGAAGGGGACGATTCTGGCGTTGTTTCGTCAGTCGGTCGGCGGAGCGGCCATTAGTCGTCTGAGCCCTGGGATTCCTTTGTTTATTCCGATGGCGAAACGACCGTCGAGCTCTCGTTTTATCGGAAGAAGAAGACATGATCCTGGGCTCGAGAAACGACCAAACAAAAGGCTTATAGCCGCGGCGAGGAGATGGAAAAACACGAGGATGAGCAGTAGGTTTGTCGAGTTCACCTGCGGAGGGGGCTCTGCAGTTATGAGAAGAGAAGAACGACGATTACGTTTTGCTTTCAAGACCTTCTTTCTTTTGTGGAGGATGCAAATAACTCGGTCAGTGGTCACGCTCCGACGGCAGGACATCTGAACGTCTCAATAGAACAGACCAGAGATGCCGTGATGAAGAGGTCAGGCGTCTCTCTCGAGTGAGAAGTTAAAAGGGATGTCATATCAGCCGCCCTATTTCTTCATTGAGACTGCTCTGCTCACCTGGAAACAATCTTCGCTTTCAAGCCAGAACTCTTCTTTTATGCTCCCTTTGTCCTCTCAATTTCTCAGGTTAGCTTTGCATTGTGCTCCTCTCACGTTGAGGCTTTAAAATGACCTTCGCGCGTCACTACCACGACCAGTCTAATCAGCTCAAGTTCGGCAGCTTTTGATAATTGCATCGTATCGAGAGTACGTTTGATCTTTAGTTGGACACAAGGTGTGAGGGGATCCACCGTTGTTGGACAATTCGATTGATAAAGTACTAATAGCCTTACAAACTCGTTGGCACGTCGTTAATAAGTGTGATGAATAATGTAGGAACGAACAGATCCTTTCAGCACACCATAACCGATGGGCGACGAACAATTAGAGACAATTCGTCAATAGTCATCATGTCTGTCAGCTTGTATTACTGTTTCTGTTGAATTTTCTCACAATTTCGGGCTCATTTGGCCCTTGCTTTAATGACTCTCCGCAGCCCAACTTCATATGTTCTCGCGTCCCGCTCGTTTTAGTAAAGTCTTCATTTTAAAACTACTTCTTTGCGTTTCGTTAATAGTACAGCCATTTGGCAGTTATACTTGGAAAGTTTTACGGGAGTTTTGAAAATTGGCAATTTTACAGATTTTGACATGCTCTTTACGAATTTCAACTTTGCCACCTCGTATCTTGTCCGTTCGCGCCACCATATTGGGAAAATGGCGCCTAAAAGCAGTTTTTACTTTCAGCTAACCGAAGGGAAGGAAAGTATAGTAATCGTGTAAAAAAAATTTGGGTTTTCTTCAGATCTTTACGTTTTGAGGCCTACTGAGTCTAAAAAAACCTAATTTCGGCGCGTGGTCCGTGTGTGTGTCTGTAGTTCGATTTGGGGGAGAACGGCTGATTCGATTAAGCTGGTTCTTTTTTGTTTCGTTTGTTATTTTTTGTAAACACCAAAATAAGGTTATGGACGATTTCGGCCGATGGAAAGGGGGGGTGGGGGGACGGAAATGTACCAAAAACTAGGGTTTTTGGCATTTTTCTCGAAAAGGGCTCTAATGATTTTGATTAAACTTTCAGATTATCTTTTACTAATCAATACCTAACTTTTCTTCTTTGTACATATCTCCATGAAAATACGGTGGACGGAGATATAGGCCCATGAAGCAAAAATAGGTTTTTTACGCTTTTTGGCAAAACGACTTCAACGATTTTCACCAAACTCTCAGGATGTTTTCGAATAGTTAATACCTACGTATTGTTCTCAATAAATGTTCCTCTGAAATTCCATCGAGCAGAGATAAAAATGAAAATGTGTCGACAATAACGTTATTTCGAACATTTCCGTAAATTCTGGAGTAACTGCTTCACCAAATTCGATCAATCGTTCCGAGTGTCTTTAAGTCACCCATATCCACATTTCGCTCTTCACAGTTATTTCTGTATATATATGTTGAACGGAGATATAAGCCAAGAAAAAGAGATTTGTCGAATATTAATTTATCGGTATTCCAATTTTCTCAAAAACGGCTCCAACGATTTCGATCAAACTTACGAAGTACTCTCAGCTAACTAGTTCCTACATTTTGTTCTCCATAAATGTTTCTGTAGAAATACGTTGAACGAAGATATAGCGCTCGCAAATGTAGGTGGTGTTCGGAAAGCTTATGGGGGTGGCGGAAAGTTGTGTGTTGCTACGCACCGCTCGTTTTGATATAACTCTTTTCCGATGCATTTTACAGAAAAAAAAGTATCTATACAAGATAAAACTTGCGAAAATTTCCTACGATTTGTGACATAACTTTTTTTCCTCTTTCATCCAACACCGGTGAAACAGAGGTAAATATTGTCAGGAACCTTCTTCGAACCTAAAGTTCATTGGAAACTGATAACACCGAGATTGAGTGGGGTGAGGGCGACTATATTCCATATTCGATTGACCATTCAAGAATAAATTGTGAGTCACTACACCCGAACACTGGCGAACGCAAGACTAGGAAGACACTCCTTCCGGTAACCGCTTCGTTATCCTGATTCAATGCAACTGCAACTGCAACTTGTACGTTGTTGCCACCACCCGAGCAAGGAGTGGGGGATGGAAGACCCTTTTGACATAGGTAACACCAGTTTCCCTGAAAAGCCTGTGTTCAAGTGTAGCGCCTGTGAAGACTCAAAATGAGCAATTAACTTGTTGAAAAGTTACACGACATGTGAAATAACAGTGGCAGTTTAGCAGCCACACCCCTAAAATCGATAGTTTCGGCGTACGAGCTCCGTAAAGTGTAATTCAATACACGTTTTGGTAGAAATACTAATTTCCACCGAGGTAGAGAAAGCGGCGTGATTTTGGTTTATTATTCATTCTGAATAACCCTGTTTTCGGTTAGGAAAAATTTTTTACAACCCCCCTCAAAATTTGATGCTTTACGTTTCAATACATCGGTATTCCAAATCTGCAATGTCCGTCCGCCATCCTCTGTCCACCATCCTCCGTCCCCCATCCAGGCCGTTTTGTGCCTTTAACGTGCTCTAAATAATCCGTTCTTTCACCCAAAAATCCCATTTGGTATCTAGTTGTGCCCGCCATCTCGGCAATCCGATCGAACAAATCCCATGGTTGTTATGGACAAAACATGGTTAAAAAAATTAACAAAACGCAGTATAATCGCAAATACGCCGTGTTTCGTATCGTGTTCAAGGTATTTTTACATCCTGGGTCGAATGGAATGAGTATGAGACGTGTACAACTGCGTATAGTGAAATTATAGTAATTATAGGGAGCCGAAGTCAACGAATGGAAAGAACTCGCGGGAACTACAGCGGAAGTCAACGTTTCGTCGTTAGTACTCCCTCCCTCCCGTCTCATCAAAACCACCTGGCCGCTCGACTCGCAATGTCGTGCCAATTGCTGAGGGTTTGCTCGGTTCGAGGTTCCTCGTCCCAATTTTCCCGATTCTTTTTGCCCGACGGGGCGAAGATAGGAGAGGTTCCCATCCTGAATCCTTCGCTGTACGTGCTGGTTGGATCGCCTGATTCATATTAATCTTCCTGTAAGCCCTCAGTCGAACTTACCAATGGAGTTTCTGAGTTCTGCCGTGTTCCTGCCTCTCCAGGGGTGATTTTCTTGTAAAACCTTCACCAGATAACCCCTGACCTGCGTACTGTTATCTCATCTGGTGGACCTGCTTGCCACGCTGAATACCCTTTCAATCCCCGTGGGGGTAACATTTCCTACTTAATGGCTTCACAGCTTTCTTTTGGTACTCTCATGGGCTGACTAATTTCATCCAGAAAAGACGTCGGGTGCTTCAAGCTAACCTTTCTGCAAATGTTGTTTTACATGTGGATCAAATATGAATCAGTCATGTATCGAACGTGTAATCTATGTTTAGTATATTCCTCTAATCCACTCATTTCTATTTGCAGGACAAACCGAAAAATCAGGAGACATCGGCCTCACTAAAAGCCCCATCTCTCCAATTGACAAGTCGATATCGTGTTCTAAGCTGGACGAAGGAGATAAGGCTCTGCCTAGTCAGGAGCCTGACAACATTTCCAGAGAGCACGTTATTCACAGTAACAACAAAACCGAGAAGCTGAATTGCGACAATCGAGAAGCCCTGTCTAAAACGTTGCCCAGAAACTATGGATTTCCAACAGTCGCCGCGACTGGGTCGACTACTTCGACGACATCAACGACGACGACGACTACATCAATCGCATCTTCCAAACGAGCGGCTCGGGCTCCTCGCGCTCAGTCGGATCCAACTTCTTCGGCGAAAGTTGAGAAAAAGAGCGTTGCAGTCTCCGCTTCCACGCAGGACAATCTTGGTAATTTGTTTTTTTTTTCTTGGGAATTTCTCAACTTGGAGCAAATGACAAACACCGCCCAATCTTTTTTGTGTTCGCCAATCCTAATTTGAAATGCCCTTCTCCTTTGTCCACAATTACGTTTAAATGTATATATTCAGTTCCTTTACTATTCCTGTTATTGACTTTACGCTGTTTGGCTTTTTTACCCACTCTAGAACCTTGTCTTTCCAAAATTCTACCAATTCTATCCGAAATTTCTTCATAATGTGGAATGCCAATCGATCTTTTTTAATGTCGTTCACCTCGGCCATCCTTCCCCACATTGATTCTGTAAGTTGGGTATATCTGAAGATGGATCGAATCTCCATATTATAAAGCTGGAACAAAGTCCGAATAGGTCCCTCACTTGTAGATTTATTTCTGTGGGGTTGGTTCCGCTAGCTTCTACTCTCTAACCTCTCTTTATTTTCATTCCTCTCCTTATGTGGTTCTAGACCAGATTTGAAAGACTAGAGGGCTGAAAAATGCACTGCGGTGAGGCCGTGAATGAGGAACAGAGGGCAGTCCTCAAATATGCGGAGGGGACTGGAAGTTTCTGGAGCCCATTCTCTCGACTACTTTGAGGCGATGGGGAATGGGCCTGCCTTGTTATCGACCTTGGTCGCTGTTACTTCGGCTTGTAGACCGGAGGCAGACACTTTACGTTTGAAGGCATGGGGATTCCAAATCTGCAATGTCCGTCTGCTGTCTGGACTAAAAAATTCGTTATTCGCTCAAGAATCCGATTTGGTATCTAGTTGTGTCTGCCAGCTTGGCAATCCGATCGGACGAAGCCCGTCGTGGTTATGGGCACTAAAATGGTTTACTAAATTAACAAAAATGCAATTTTGGCAGTTTATCGGAAATACGCCGCGTTTTGGTTTATTATTCATTCTGAATAATAACCCTATGTTTTCAGTCACGAAACATTTTTTACAACGCCCCCTCAAAATTTGATACTTTACGTTTCAAGACTTGGAGATTCCAAATTTGCAATGTCCACCCGCCGTCCGCTGTCCGGGCCGTTTTGTGCCTTTAACGTGGTCTAAAAAATTCGTTCTTTCGCCCAAAAATCCGATTTGGTATCTAGTTGTGCCCGCCATCTCGGCAATCCGATCGGACGAAGCCTGTGGTTATAATGTGCAAAAAACGGTTAAAAAAATTAACGAAACGCTGTAGCTCCCGCGTTCTACAGCGTTTCGTCGTCTGAACTCCCTCCCTCCCCGCCCGTCTCATTAAAAAAGCAACCGCGCTTGAGGCGAGCGAGCGCGCCTCCTGCTCGCTTGCCTCCCAACTCCCCTTTTTGCCTCGGAACGGGGGTTCGCTTCGAGTGCCCCCGTTCCAATTTCCCCGACGGGGCAAAATCATCAGACGTTTTGTTTCCACAGTTCCATTGTAGCCAGGACATGTTTCGTATGGTTTACTAGTATTCGATGCTGAGTCAAATGGGATGGGGGGGCACTAATACTAGGTCAAGCTGTTCATGAGAATAATAAACCAATGTGTAATAATTTGCAGGGTTTTTTATCGTTTGCTAGGTATTTATGGATGGAATGTCTAGATTAAATTACTAATTAAATTAAAATTACTCGAATGGAACGAGTCTTAAAGGTGCACGAGTGCTTCTAGTCTGAAAACAGTGAAATCGCAGTAATTATAGTGAGCCAAAGTCTACTAATCGAAAGAACTCACGGGACAATTTTTATTTTTTCTGAGGTCATAGGGGACAAAGTCCCTTTGTCTGCGGCCACACATGGGCCTATTGTGACACTGTCC
The DNA here is from genome assembly GCA_020466155.1 of Pachypeltis micranthus. Lineage (NCBI taxonomy): Eukaryota > Metazoa > Arthropoda > Insecta > Hemiptera > Miridae > Pachypeltis > Pachypeltis micranthus. The sequence continues at coordinate 20,531,941 of CM035779.1, forward strand.
CCTTATTAATAGAAGGCACACACCCACCCCCCTTAGGAAGCCGAGTATGTCCTTCTCTGCAGACTCCGCTACGATTTGGGGTTCAATGAACCCTTGAGAAAAGTGTTCAAAGCGTTTGGCTGCCAAGGCAAGGCAGTCACATAGGTGCTCTGATGTGTCATCCTCCTCACTGCACCGCTTCTGAGATGCCCATCTTGTTGGTCTTGTTGCCCGGCTAATCAGAACTCAGGTCCTGCCTGGTAAGTGTCAGCATCGCTTTCTCCCTTTGACAGGAAGGCGTAACAATCCTTTTTGCCTGTCTTAGTCGTGGCTGGCGATGCCAATGGACGCTGCAGTAATTACTAAAGTTAACGTACCTGTTAGGTGAGTCCATCTTCTCATGCTGGTGAGATACTGTGGGCAAGCGCTTTCGATGTAAATACATCATTCAGTACTGCAATTTTGGCAGTTCATCGTGCCGCGTTTGTTATCATTTGCTAGGTATTTTTAGATGTAGGGTCGAATGGAACGAGTCTCAAAGGTGCAGGAGTGCGTCTAGACCGAAAACAGTGAATTCGCAGTAATTATAGTGAGAAAAAGTCTGCTAAAAGAACTCTCCGGACAATACTGCAAATACGCCGTGTCCCTCTCGTGTCATTCTTATCACTCGTCAGCTCGACTTGTCACGCCATTCCTGTTTGCCAATTTTGTCGTTCCGTTATGGTCAGGTCATGTTTTGTATCTTTTATTGGTATTTTTCGATTCTGAATAGAATGGGATGGGCCTCAGAGGTGTGAGGCTACGTCAAGCTGTGCAAGACAATAATTTGCGGCGTTTTGGTTTATTATTCATTCTGAAGTTTTCAGTCCGCAAAATTTTTTGTACAACTCCCCCTCACAATTTTATACTTTACATTTCAAGACATCGTTGTGCCCGACTGCTCGGCAATCCGATCAGATGAAGCCCATGGTTGGTATCGGCAAAAAACCGTTAAAAAATCAACAAAAACGCAATTTTGAAAGTTTTATCGCAAATACACTGTGTTCGGTATCGCTTTCGAGGTATTGTTAGATCCTGGGTCGAATGGAATATCAGACATCCAATGTCCAGTATGTTTCGCCATCCAAATGACTGTTCGTTAACATTCATCGGAGAGTTGAATCAGTCGTAAGTCGTACAGGTTGGAGTTTCACTAGGAAGTGTGGGCTTGGGCGCTCTCTCAGCATCCACCTAACAGACTTGTAGAGGTATGGCAGGTTGCCTGTTACCCATGTGTAATCCCTCTTTAGATATGGCCCTGGGGAACCCGTACCATCTGGGAGGAGTTCTTAACACACGTTCTCACGGCAGGGCTCGCTTGGTATCATTATCTAGGTATTTTTATGTGCTGGGTCGCATGGAAAGAGTTTCAGAGGTGTGTGGCTTCGTCTAGACCGAAAACATGAAATCACAGTAATCATATTGAGTCTAATTGAAAGAACTCGCGGGACAACAAGCAAAAGTGACCGTTTCATCGTTTTCACTCCCTCTTCTCTCATTATAACCACCAACTCGGCTCTTCACGTCGTGCCAATTGCCTACAGTCGCCTGGAATATTCAGTTTTCGTCGTTCCGTTGTAGTCAGGTCATGTTTTGTATCGTTTACTGGTATTTTTCGATGCTGAATCAAATGGGGTGTGTCTCGAAGCTGTGGGACTCCCTCAAGCTGTTCAAGAGAATAATGAACCATTGTGTAATAATTTGTAGGGTTTCCTATTAAAAATTTCTCGACGAGTGATTAAAATCGAGATCGTTTGCCTGTCACATCCTCTTAAATTGAAAATATAAAAGCGGTAAAAAGTCCTCAGATTCAGGTTTCGCATTATTTACCGAGTTGACGTCGAGTTTCTCTATTTAGGTGAACCTTGAAATTTGCCGCATCCGGCCCCTCTCCGTTTTACATCACAATGATCGCCCCAAATATTGTCGTCAGTCGCCTATTGTTGACTTAGCATTTGTTGCCGTTTTGTCCCCCCAGACGAAGAATTGAGCGGAGAAGAAGGCGGAGGGAAGACGATTCTCGTCGGAAGGTCCCAAAGCGAAAGAGCCGCGAGCGGAACGTCCGACGGAGAGCGGAGGTGTTTGTCGACGAGCGACGCCGCCTCTCAGACGACGCCGACGCCGCCCCAGTCGCCGCCTCCGGTTCTTCCCCGACGTCCCCTTCAAGAGGAAATCGAGTGCGATCAGCTGTCGCGGGACCTCGCCAGTCAGTTGTCCCCTTCCCACAAACTGCACGGTATTTTAGGTGAGATATTTGCACTTTTACTCATTTAAGTATATGATGTGTAATGAGATAATAGTTCAAGCACAGCAAGAGACTATCGTCGTTGATCGAATATTTGATCCCACGTCGACACACCAAATTTTTAAATGTTACTTCCAACATTATACTGGCTGACCGTTTTTCGTTCGCTTCTTTTTACTTTCCTTGGCTCTACAAAGTAGAAAGAAAAGTTATGTAATCGGCAGAAAAAATTTTTTTTGAGTTCTCTTCAGATCTTTACGTTTCGGAGTCCGAAAAACACAATTTGGGAAAATGGTATGTGTGTGTGTGTCTGTGAACGATTTTTAGAGAAAACCACCGTACCAAATCAGCTCAAACTTCATATCTCGCCCGCGGGTTACCGTGGGACGCCAAAATAAGGGTATGAACAAAATTCACCGAAATTATCAGTGATCAAAACACTAAATTTTTTTTTTTCTCAAAAACGGCTCTAACGATTTTGATTAAATTTTTGTATATTGATAGCTTTCAATAAGGCAACTATGCCATAAAATTCCCATTCGTGGGTAAATGACGAGAGCAGCACAATAAATTATCAAAATTTTCGACGAAAAGCGTTTTTAGCGCGGCTTTTTCCTTATAAACTCCGCTGGTATTTTTGTAGAATGTTAAAAAAAAATTGGTATTGTAGTCCAATCCAGTGCCCAAAAGGTGAGTGTTTAAAAACGCTCATGAGATACATTGGGGGTCTTTCCAGAAATTCCTGAATTTCAACTACTAACGTTTCGCTTACTACCAGTTCTAAATTTACCCAATAACTCTGCAAAAGTAATTACTATCCTTCTTCAAAAAAATTTTGTTTACAGCCTCATTAATTATCTGTGTGCCAATTGCTCAATAATGGTCCTGCCATGAGTACGAGCAGCACAATAAAATATGGAACTGTAAGCGCTGCCGCTTCCTGCTGCCGTAAAACGTTGTTTGACCAAGTTCAAATTAACTGAGTGATGAATGAATTGATTAAATAGAAGTAGCCATGTACAAAGTGAATTGTTGTAGAGCTAAGGAAAGTTGTGTGTTGCAACGCACCAGATATTTACAATTCGTCTGAATTCACAACTTCCCGTTTACTGAATATCATTGATCAACCCCCCAACAGGTTTCTCAAGCTCCTGTCGAAGAACAGTGTTATTTTCATCGCTTTAATACCACGAAATGCTTTTAAAATGATTTATTTATCATAATGTGTTCGGCAGCCTCTCGGCTCTGGGCTCAAGGATATTCACGGCCAGTTAGGCAAAACTTGCAATACCAAAATCTTGTCTCTTGTTTTTTTTTTTCTCTTCTTTCTTTCAGTTTACGTGAAAAAGGAAGCAAGAGTTGAAAAAGTAACTAAAAACCGTTTTGAAAAGAATTATTTTAATTTTATTAAGACTAAAATTAAAACTTACACGCGAGAAAATGTATATAATAGGACTTTATTTTCTGTATAGGCCAACATAGAACTGAAAAGAATAGCAAATGAGAGAATATACCGAGAATTGTTAATAATATCTACTAGAAATGTCAAAATTTTTGATTACTTTCTCGAAAAAAAACTAGCGATTTTGATCTTACTTTCAAGTTATCTTCTACTACAAAACTTTTCTTTTGGATAAACATCTCCTTGAAAATGCGGCGAACGGCTTCAACTATTTTCACCAAACTCACAGGACGTTTTCAAATAGTTAATACCTACATATTGTTCCCAATAAATGTTCCTCGTACCGTCCGTTGAACGGAGATAAAAATGAAAATGTGTCGAAAATAATGTATTTTTTTAAACATTTTTGTAATTTGTGGAGTAACTGCGTCACTGGATTCGGTCAATTTTGCGGAGTGTCTTGAAGCAACTTATACCCACATTTCTCTGTATCTCTCTGGAGACATTAGCCGGATCTGGTTAACGGAGCCGAAACACGAGATTTTTCTAATATTAATTTACCAGTTTTTCCAATTTTCATACTCGTAATAACGGCTCTAACGATTTCAATGAAATTCACGTAGTACTCTCAACTAACTAGTGTCCAAATTTTACTCTCCATAAATGTTTCTGTAGAAATGCGTGGAACGAAGATATAGCCCGTGTATGTCGAATTGACGAGGATTGCGGAAAGTTGTGTGTACGTACCAGATATTTTGTTCTATTTGTGATTAACATCAAACTGACAGGGTGTCTTCAAATAGTCAATGCCTACATATTTTTCTGAATAAATGTTCTAACTGTACGTTCAACGGATATGACCCCCGAGGTCCGCCAAAAATCATGTTTTTTAACGTTTTCAATTTTTCCACTCTAAATAACTGAAATTGATCAACACACATTTTGTTCCCCACAACTATCCATCGAACAGAGGTCATGATGCATCGGAAAAGTAAGATAAAGTTACACTGCTTCACACAAGCCAGGATAGCGACCTTTCTGAGGTAGCGGTGTAGGTAACACACAAGAAATGAACAACCAGTGTGAATAAAATAAAACTCAGACGATCAAATGAAAAACAGCGCATGGTTTCGCTTCTTCAACTGGGGAAAATGGACATCAAAGAACTTCTAATGTGGTTAGGCGTTATTCTAGGCTCAATAGTTCAGGAAAATATCTGGTGCGTAGCAACACACAACTTTCCGCCACCCCCGTAATTTCGAACACCAGCTACATATGCGGGTGCTATATCTTGGTTCAACGCATTTTTACGGGAACATTTATGGAGAACTAAATGTAGGGACTAGTTAGCTCAGAGTACTCCGAAAGTTTGATCGAAATCGTCTCAACCGTTTTTGAGAAAATTGGAATACCGATAAATTAATATTCGACAAATCTCCTTTTCTGTGTTAACTTGGCTTATATCTCCGTTCAACATTTATATACAGAAATAATTATAGAGAACGAAATGTTAGTATAGGTGACTAAAAGACACTCCATTAGAATTTATCACATCTGGTGAAGAAGTTACCCTGGAATTTACGGAAATGTTCGAAAAAACGTTATTTTCGACACATTTTGATTTTTATCTCTGTTCAATGGACTGTCAGAGGAACATTTATTCAGAACAATATGTAGGTATTATCTATTTGAAAACATCCTGTGAGTTTGGTGAAAATCGCTGAAGCCGTTTTGCCAAAAAGCGTAAAAAACCTATTTTTGCTTCATGGGCCTATATCTCCGTTCACCGTATTTTCATGGAGATATGTATAGAGAAGAAAAGTTGGATATTGATCAGTAGAAGATAATTTGACAGTTTAATCAAAATCGTTACGGCAATTTTCGAGAAAAATGCGAAAAACCCTAGTTTCTGGTACATTTTCGTCCCCCCACTCCCCTTTCCATCGGCCGAAATTGTCCATAACCTTATTTTGCTAAATTCGTGCTACAACGATAATTAATCGAACGAACGGAAAGTTGGGAAGAAGGTGTGCGTTAGAATCAAAGTAATTTGTGTACGTGTTAGATGTTATTGTGAAAACATTCATTGTATTATGATAATCTTGTGATCGATCACATTAATAAATTGTTCGCCTCCTCCTTTCTAGTTCCTGGCCCAGAAGTGAAGAAGACGACGGATTATGTGTCTGGGCTGTTTAGGATGGACATCACTCCGCGGTCGAGAAATTCAATATCCGCGCTTCCCATCACCGTGGAAAACTCTTCGGCAATTGGGTAAACTTCTCGAAACATTGTGCTCTTTACGTTTTAATTAGGAATGTACTCTGATGCGTAGCGTTAATCAACTCGTTGGTTGTAAGGTCATGTATGTCTTTAGAGCATACTGTTAGTAAGGCGTGACGAATAGTAGAGGAAGGCCACAAAAATAAGTTGACTGTCTAGTAGCAGAATCTGATCCGTATGTTGCTGCATTTGTGGCCTTATTGGGTACTCATATCATAGTGCAAAGAGTGTTTCATGATATGGATGTTGCTCGTACACAACAGGGAAAGCACGTGGATGAAATCATACTCGGGACTGTCAGCACTGTCAGCTAAAAACCCTGAAAATTATTACCCAGCGGTTTATTATTCGGATAAACAGCTTGACCTAGCATTAATGCTCCGAGCCCCATCCCGTTCGATTCAGCATCGAAAAATATTAAAATGAAACTCAAAAAAAAGGTCGAAAAGAACTGAATCGTAATATTAAAATAAAAAAACGAAAGTATCTAGAAAAAACTGAATTTTAATATGAAAACATGCACGCTAAATACTAATATCAAAATGTAACCAAAAATCTATGAAAAAAACCAAAATGAGAATGATCGAAAGAATCTAAAAAAATTGAATCGTATTAAAACCAAAAAAAAATGAACCGAACGAACTATTAAATAAATAAACCAAAAATAAACGAATAATGAATAGTTCAATCGAAGGTAACAGATATTTTGCTAACGGAAATAGTCGAGACGGAGCTAAACAGACATTCGTGGAGGTGAAGACGAGAACAAGGCAATCGGATGATAAAGGGACAAATCGTAATGTCAAAGGTTATACACGAAACACGAGCACTTCCTAGAGGAAGCAAAAAAAAAGAGTCGGGGGGCTTCCAACGAGTAGAGCGCGCGAGCAAGCGTTGCGTTGTGAGGCGAGGACGAGGCGGGTGGTTTTTTATTGAGACGGGCAGGAGGGAGGGAGTCCAAACGACGAAACATTGACTTCCGCTGTAGTTCCCGCGTTGTACTGCGTTTCGTTAATTTTTTTAACCATTTTTTGCCCATTACAACCACGGGCTTCGTTCGATCAGATTGCCGAGATGGCGGGCACAACTAGATACCAAATCGGATTTTTGTGCGAAAGAACGAATTTTTTAGACCACGTTAAAGGCACAAAACGGCCCAGACCACGGACGGTGGGCGGACATTGCAAATTTGGAATCTCCAAGTCTTGAAACGTAAAGTATCAAATTTTGAGAGGGGGTTGTAAAAAATTTTTCGTGGCCGAAAACATAGGGTTATTATTCAGAATGAATAATAAACCAAAACAGCCTTTACTCCGAGCAAGTCCACCAAGTGGTACAGAGAATTACGGTGCTAGGATGGAGTGGCGCGGCTATCAAACTTACTTGAGAATGTTCAAGCACTGGCTCGAAAGGGTGCTGCAACCCCGCTCACTGTTCATGAGACAGCAGTCACCTGCAGATCTTCAATGTGTCGTCGACAAGTACGAGATACTTTGAACTCTCCGAAGGTTGACAGTCAAGACTTCAGGCTGGTGATGTCTCGTGAAGGCCCTTGGTAGTTCCACTTCCACTCCACTAGGGTGCTGAGACTGTCAAAAACACTTCTTTCGTTATGTGTAACTACCAAGCGCTGTCGGCAGGCGGGAGGTAGAACGAACCCTGTAAAGCACATGGCCCCACCTCATATCGTTGGCTCCCGTTACGTTGCACAATTTTATTAGGAATCGTTCGTAATGTCGGCCTTAGAATGCCTACGGATATTAAGAAATGAGTCAAATAGCAGCGACTCAGCTCAGTTCGTTTTGGCCGCTAATGACCCCAAAGCACATCCAAATGTGCTACTCTCGAGATGGATGTGGTAACCTAACTCACATTCACGTCAGGAATCTCATCCCATAGTCTCACGTAGATGCCAGGTGTATTTTATTTAATGAGTATCTTTGTTTCAGAGAGTTGGACTTTCAATCAACTAGCTCTTCAGTTTATCAATCTACTTGCACCTCGAATTCTCGTCTTTCATCAATCGCCGTCCCTCCCTCCTCAAGTCCAGTCCCTTCAATGAGCACCTTGCAACAGAAAAAGGTTTGTAACACTCTACTCGGCACGCTACGCTATTCCCACTTTTATAACAACCACTTTCCACTGTACTCATCAAATATTGTTTACAATCGCCGAATTCATTTTACAGCAAGAGCTCATGATGAGGTTATCCAAAAAATTGAGCGTTCTTCGATCTGAGTCTGTGGCAGTGGACGAGGAAATAGCTGTCAACGAGGCTCTCGGCCTTACGGTCACCGAAAGAGTCGAAAAGGTCGCCAGGCCGCAGGAAGTTGCCAAGTTTAGGCTTCACGTTAAAGAAGTTGGACACATCACTAGCCTGCTGCTCAGTTTGTCCGGAAGGTTGGCAAGAGCTGAAAACGCGCTTCTCACGTTGGCTTCTAATCATCAAGATCGGGTAATTTTCGAGCCTGCTTTTGTTTATAATTTCTTGAAACTCGGTTAATTATTTATTATTATTACTAGCTGATGAACTACCACTCTACGTTGTTTTTGTCTTGCTTTGTGGCGCTGGGGCAGAAAACAGGGGAAATGGGATGAAGAATAACCCACTGAAAGGTAAAATATGTTGTCAGTTTATGGACCATGTTGGTGAGGCTTCAAACGTCGAAGATCTGATTGACAGGCTATGGGATTTCAGGGTAGGCGGTTAACGTCAACGTTTTTTTAGCTCCACTCCACATACATGTTAAAAGGATAGCGTTCCTCCAGGCTGTGCATATGTTGGAGTTGGATCTGATCATGCGGGGTAGGAGGAGTTCCTGCCACTTGATCCTTGACAAAGTGAAGGTGGAGGGGCCCGAACTGCATGTGGTAGACTCAATGCCCGCGAGGTTTAACTTCGTGCTACCCTTTTGGATACTCATTCATGACCGATCCAAGTGGGAAGGGGGAGTTCCCGCTTTCGAAGCTGGGGCCCTGGTATACTACACTGATGGCTCGGTGCAGGGTGGACTTGCAGGGGCAGGGATCTTTGGGCTGAGGATCACAGCAGCGATCCCATTGGGATCGCTGGCTACGGTGTTCCAGGCAGAGGTGGCTGCGGTAACAGTCTGTATGCAGCGGCTGCTGCAGAGGGGACTGAAGCGGCAGAGAATCTACATCATGGTGGATAGTCAGGCCACTCTCAAGGCCTTAGCCTCATACTGTCTTACATCGCGGCAGGTGTGGGAGTGTCTGGTTGGACTGAAGGTCCAGGACGCTCAAGGCCAAGGACAACAGTGTAACACTGTGTTGGGTACCAGGGCATCAGGGTATAGAGGGAAACAAATGAGCTGATAGGTTGGCTTAGAAGGGATTGGCACAGACCCCTATTGGCCCTGAGCCCTTTGTCGGGACTACCAGGAGCCACCTACGTAGAGAGGTTGGCAAATGGGAGGATAGGTGCAGGGCTGCCCATTGGCAGGGGCTGCCCGGCCTTAGACAGTCAAAACTCATCATCCAGCTCTCCAGAGGGAGGTCCAAGGAGGTGCCTGCACTGGGGAGGAAGGATATGAGGATCATATGTGGCCTGTTCACAGGTCACTGTCCGCTGAGGTACCAACTTAGTGTGAGGTACAGGTATGCAGGTTCTGCGAGGTAGGGCTAAAGACGGCAGAGCATGTGCTGTGCGTATGCGATGGACTCGCGGCATCGCGCCATTGTGTGTTTAGGAGGCCCTTTCTTCAGCCAGAAGAGGAGGCGAATGTAGAACTTGCGGATATCGTCCGCTTTGTGCGGGGGTGGTGGGGGCGCATAGGTGACCTCACACCAAGTGAGACCAGTGCCGTGGGGCCTGGGGGGGGCATGATCTGAGGATCATGGACGCCCTTACAATAGGCCTGTTTGTGGCTGCAGTGAGGGTATCACCTGCATCCACCGTTTTCAAGGGGGAAAAAAAACCTCAACGTTTGGGAAAGGCCCCTGAGCTTGGGACGCTGTTGGGGTTTTTCCTCACCCCTTTCCCTCATCAAGCTTCTCACTCTGTACTTGCTACCTACTCGCAGTCTACTACAGAACTCATAAGAGTTACACACTTGCTCTCGGCTCTTATCCTGGTCCGCACCATGTGAACTCTAGCTCTCTTATACCCTGCCTCTATCGTATGTCAAGTAAACATTCAATTAACCAGAATAATAATACAGTTTTCTCTCTTGCTCGTCTCATCCATCACTAATTCTTTGCCGGTGCTGAATTTCATATCTCTCTCTCTTTTGCTCCCAATAAATACTGGGTCGGATGTCGTGCAAAGGAATGGAGCAAAACCTGGTGCGAAATATAATCAAACTTACTAAAGTTAACGTACCTGTTAGGTGATTCCGTCTCCTCTGGCTGGTGAGTTACTGTGGGCAAGCGCTTTCGATGTAAAGACATCATCGACAGTAACTCACTAGCCAGAGGAGACGGAATCACCTAACAGGTACGTTAACTTTAGTAATTTGCCTACTGGCGGATATAACCCAATTGCTTTAATACATAATCAAACTTGTTGAGAAAATATCTGGTGCGTTGCAACACACAACTTTCCTTAGTTCTACGTCAATTCACTTTGTACATGGCTACTTCTATTTAATCAATTCATTTATCACTCAGTTAATTTGAACTTCGTCAAACAACCCTTTACGGCAGCAGGAAGTGGTACCGCTTACAGTACCGGAATTTATTCTGCTGCTCGTGCTCATTGCAGGACCATTATTGAGCAATTGGTACACAGATAATTAATGAGGCTTCAGGAATTTCTGGAGTGAGCCCCATGTATCTCATGAGCGTTTTTAAACACTCACCCTTTAGGTATTGGATTGGACTACAATACCAATTTTTTTCAACATTCAACGAAAATTCCAGCGGAGTTTATAAGGAAAAAAAACTGCGCTAAAAACGCTTTTCGTCGAAAATTTTGGTAATTTATTGTGCTGCTCTCGTCATTTTCCCACAAATGGGAGTTTTATGGTATAATTGCCGTATTGAGAGCTATCAATATAAAAAATTTAATCAAAATCGTTAGAGCCATTTTTGAGAAAAAAAAAATTTGATGTTCTGCTCACTATGATAACTATAGTTAAATTTCGGTGGATTTTGTTCATACCCTTATTTTTGCGTCCCATGGTGACTTGCGGGCGAGATATGAAGTTTGAGGTGATTTGGTACGGTGGTTTTCTCTAAAAATCGTTCACAGACACACAGACCATTTTCCCAAATAGTGTTTTTCAGACTCAGGAGGGTCTGAAACGTAAAGATCTGAAGAAAACTCAAAATTTTTTCTTCAGCCGATTATATAACTTTTCTTCCTACTTCGTAGAGCCAAGGAAAGTAAAAAATTAATTTACATAGTCTTGCTGGGCAGTATGGGAGCTTCAGCATGGGAACCATTGCAGTACAGGCAGTTTGGGTTACAGCCTTACCTATTTGGTGCAAGTACACACAAAATGCTCTTATGTCCTATGAGAAACTGGGTTAGGTAGAAATCCCAAGCGATGGAATTAGCAGCCTGGCCCACCATATGGGCTGCGTCCCACTCGTCTTGCGACCTCCCAACAGTCACAGCCCCGCTTTTCTTCTAGCAGATGCTAATTAAAGTGAATCCCAATGTGCACATTTCTTCCTTGGTATTTCGTAGCCAAATAACAATTACTGCCTATGATATTGCCTTCTTCTATTACGTTCGCTCCTCATCCCTGTTTCAGAAAACCTACGAAGAAAAGAGAGACAAGCTCTTGTGCCAACTAAACGAGGCCAAACAACTCAAAGCCAACATCGACCAAAGGAGCAACATGGTCTCGTCGATGCTCTACAACTACCTGACCGGAGAAGAGTACACGGACTACGACCACTTCATCAACATGAAGTCCAAACTTTTGGTCGACTCTCGAGAAATTGCCGAGAAAATACAACTGGGCGAAGAGCAACTGTCGGCCCTCAGAGAGACGTTGGACCAAGTCAGATAGCCGAAGGAGGCGATGATTTTAGTCGAACGAAATTCAGAGACTGACTGCCGGGTTAGTGCGATGCTTCGGGAATAATGCAGTGCAGGCTGTCGTAGCAGCGTCAAATGGTGACGCGGTCCTTGAGTTGATAAGATTACAAAACACAACAACAAAAAAATACCTTTTCACTAGTCGACTCCAATATGCCATCAATTGTTGCTTTATGTGTAAATATTGTTTATCGAATTGCTGAGAAAGTTGGGAGCCCAAAAATCGTATTCCTTTTTACTTTAACGCCATTTAAGAGCTTTGAAGCTTCTTCGTAACTATTGATGGAGGTTGAGTGGAATATATTAGTTTAGATATTTTCGAGTGTCACGCCCATAACTTCTCAACGTATCGTCTGCTTACTCCTTATGTGTAAATACTTGATGTTAACAGATCTAATGATTTTATTACTTACCATTTAATGTAACATCTTCGACTTGGCGAGCGAAGAAATTGAGCTTTTCATCGACTGTTTCCTTTTTTTTGTTATTGCGCCACTTTTCAAAAACGGTTCGTCCTTTGAAAATTTGTATTTTGTATTTATTTGTTACGAGCGAAAGAAAAACGTGCGAGACCTTCACGATGAGTCGCTCGTCGACTCGTTCCCGTGAAGAACGTAAAACAACGTGTAAGTTCAAACGGCTAAACCTCTTCCATTTGGCGGTTGATTGAGAGCGAAGGTGTCAAATGTCAAAGACGGTGAAATTTTGAAGAAATACTTATAACGACTGTGATTAGGTCAAGTTTGCAAGGGCTTCGCAATGATGTCCCGTGGCTGTATAGTGCTGGGAGTATTGGCGGGATGGGTGCTACGTATCCAACGTTTTTACTTGCACCTTTTATTGTAGAATCTCATAACATCTAGGTTTGTTGAAAAGTTTACACGTGTAGTATTGTGGCCAGTGTTTAGCACTCTAAATGAGACATCCGCTTGCGTTTTGACATTTTTCGTACATCAGCGTCTGTGTGGAGAGCACAGCTTCTCCATATGGATAGACTACATCGCTGAGTATGAAAGGAAACTGTTTCTGAACTAACCTACGATAACATTGAGAATATTGCCACTGGGCAACTTCAGTTGTGTGCAGTCTTTTTACCTTTAGACGGACCACAGTGGGGTTAGGCTGTTGGTTCTTGACATCTGACTGTACTTTACCTGAATGAGCTTAGTTTTGTAGTGGGCCTTCCATTAAAAGCATGCAAATGGAGTTTCGATGCCAGTGCATGGTACTTCAAAATGTATTCTCGCGTTTTACATTGTACACCTTCCTGTACAACGTGGGTTTCACGCTTGCAGTTGGACTTAGGTCGTCAGGTTTGTCGTTTATGAGGTGTCTTGTGCGTCAGGTGTCTTGCTCTGTGCTATTTGAACATTCAGTGAAAGTCTTCGCTTGGACTCAAAATTCTACGTATCTGTTTTCATTTTAGCTTTTTCTGAACTTCGGTTTTGTGGCCTCGTAGTGTTTCACCATGTAGATGGAATAAAGTCTGTATGATTGTTAAACAGTTGGTTTTTGACTTGGAAGAGCTCGACCCTTTGCCTGTACCTGCTAACAGCCCTTCACATCCAGAGTGACGCTTATATAAGTTTATACAAAATAAACTATGAAGGGGCATCCTCACATACGTAGAAGGAACTGGAGGATTATGGTGCCTGTTTTAGGAGTCAATGGGTTCCTTCAACTTTGGGGAAATGGGCCCTCTGTAGCCATGACTTTGGTCTCTGTCAGCTTACGTAGACTGCTGTTATCATCGTCTTCTTCTTCACGTACATAGAAGGAACTGGAGGATTATGGAGCCTGTTTTAGGAGTCAATGGGTTCCTTCAACTTTGGGGAAATGGGCCCTCTGTAGCCATGACTTTGGTCTCTGTCAGCTTACGTAGACTGCTGTTATCATCGTCTTCTTCTTCACGTACATAGAAGGAACTGGAGGATTATGGTGCCTGTTTTAGGAGTCAATTGGTTCCTTCAACTTTGGGGAAATGGGCCCTCTGACTTTGGTCTCTGTCAGCTTACGTAGACTGCTGTTATCATCGTCTTCTTCTTCACGTACATAGAAGGAACTGGAGGATTATGGTGCCTGTTTTAGGAGTCAATGGGTTCCTTCAACTTTGGGGAAATGGGCCCTCTGACTTTGGCCTCTGTCAGCTTACGTAGACTGCTGTTATCATCGTCTTCTTCTTCACGTACATAGAAGGAACTGGAGGATTATGGTGCCTGTTTTAGGAGTCAATGGGTTCCTTTAACTTTGGGGAAATGGGCCCTCTGTGGCCATGACTTTGGTCTCTGTCAGCTTATGTAGACTGCTGTTATCATCGTCTTCTTCTTCACGTACATAGAAGGAACTGGAGGATTATGGTGCCTGTTTTAGGAGTCAATGGGTTCCTTTAACTTTGGGGAAATGGGCCCTCTGTGGCCATGACTTCGTTCACTGTCAGTTTAGGCCAGTGCCCTGTTATCTTCTTCTTCACGCCCTTCACACTTAATAACCCCTCTAGCATTACTCCTTTTTCCATGCTTGATATGTGTCTGTCCGTCTGAGACTGACATGTTTCCCTGCAGGGCTGTCATACTGCTGGTTCTTACCTTCTCGGTAAACGATCGTAATGCTGCTGTGCTTCAGACGTCAATATGTCTACACACATTTGCACCGTGCTAAATAACTTTGGTTTAGTGCGGGCCTGGCGAAATTTACGTCTGAGTTGGAACAAAGCCTGCAGGCAATTAAACTGGTTTCTCGACCTCTTGCTCTTTACTTACCTGTGTGTGGTTCTGCCGCATGCCAACGTTGGTTCGCCATTTTTAATTTCCGAGAAGTTCTTACAGTTCTTGCAGAATACGCTTGTTAATCGAGATTGGACACAAGTTCAGCCCTGAACCGCTACACTGCAAACTCCATGGTGTAATGAGCATCTCATCTCTCTCTCTCTCTCTCCCCCCCCTCTCTCCTCTCTCTCTCCCACCCCCCACTCTCTGAGTATATCTAAAGAACTACAATGCTGTCCACTACCAAAAAGTACGCTCTCTCTCCCTCTGGCAGTTGTAGAGTTGTCTGGAGAGCATTCTTGGTAGTGGACAGCATTGTAGTTCTTTAGATATACTCAGAACAGGAAGAGAAATGGCATTTATTGTGTAGTGTCAGACACTAGCTGGTGAGTAGTGTTGAGATGTGATGGTTCTGTCAGTAGGGCTGTTACACAAGTCAGCATAGAGGTTTTTCAGTAGGGTCCTCTTTTCACGCTCTTTTCCGACCTTGGGAATGTTGCCGAATTGCATGATCTCAAACCTGAGTTGTGGGTGTTGCCTCTGTATGAAGGTTGATGGTGTTATTGGCAATTCTCGAGTTCACCTAGTAGGTGTTCCTGGAGTGGGCCTTAGCTACAAGTTTTGTGTGGAGATTCTCTCAAGAATGTTTCAGATGAAAAGGTTAATTGCTCCCAGTTAAACGTCGACCTTAGGACTTCTAACCTTGAATAACGAAATGGAAGTGGAAGAATGTTCCACTGGTTGTGATTCAGAGGCCCGTCCACAGTCCTTCAATTGGTCATTCTAAGTTTAAAGAAGCTATAGACGTTAAACATGTCCTCATCCGGTTGTCGTCTAGACAATAAAATACTGTGCCAGGATAACACTTTTCCATTAGTGCTCACTTTAACCCCGACACCTTTGAGTAGTGTCCACTACGAAGTTATCACTCAGAAAACTATTTAGTCTACTCATACCGGTCCTAATGGTGCATCTTTCAACACCGGCAGTAGTTCCCTGTAGAATGACACTCTCACATTTATTGTACGCCCTGTGCTAACTTGACCGATAAGACAGCCAATTAGTGCGAATATAACCAACCTGTCTCGAACTGCTGTATCCGGAAATATCCGAATTGTAATTATAAATTGTATCTTGTTTGTAAATATCGAGTTTTGTGGTGCTACTGTAATAAAACGATGTTTTTAATTTCTCTCAGACTGATGACTTCTTGTGTATCCCCAAACCAAAACAATTACATTACATGCGTGAAATCGTTTTATCGTATAACATTATATGCAAGTTTTTATTGTTTATTGTAGATAAGGGAAAGAAACTGATCAAACAAAGAGCTTACAAACGGACGTGATAGAAAAAAGTGAGAAAAAAGGCAAATCCGAAGCCAGGACGTGCGGATATGAACATGAGAAAAGAAGGCAGGTTCTTGAGCATGTTTCGAAGGAAAGCAGCGAAAGAAAGTGATAGCGTTACGTCCTTTTAACGCTAACGTAATATAAACGAGATTTATAAGAAACGAGCGGTGCGTAGCAACACACAACTTTCCGCCACCCCTCTAAGTTCGAACATCAGCTACATATGCGGGTGCTACATCTTCGTTCAACGCATTTCTACAGAAACATTTATGGAGAACAAAATGTAGGGACTAGTTAGCTGAGAGTACTCCGAAAGTTTGATCGAAATCGTCTCAACCGTTTTTGAGAAAATTGGAATACCGATAAATTAATATTCGACAAATCTCCATTTCTGAGTTAACTTGGCTTATATCTCCGTTCAACAGATATATACAGAAATAATTATGGAGAACGAAATGTGGGTATGGGTGACTGAAAGACGCTCTGAAAGTTTGATCAAATCTGGTGAAGAAGTTACCCTGGAATTTACGGAAAATGTTGGAAAAAACGTTATTTTCGACACATTTTGATTTTCATCTCCGTTCAATGGACTGTCAGAGGAACATTTATTGAAAACAATATGTAGGTATTAACTATTTCAAAACATCCTGTGAGTTTGGTGAAAATCGCTGAAGCCGTTTTGCCAAAAAGCGTAAAAACCTATTTTTGCTTCATGGGCCTATATCTCCGTTCACCGTATTTTCATGGAGATATGTATAGAGAAGAAAAGTTGGATATTGATCAGTAGAAGATAATTTGCAAGTTTAATCAAAATCGTTACGGCAATTTTCGAGAAAAATGCGAAAAACCCTAGTTTTTGGTACATTTTCGTCCCCCCCCCCCCTTCCGATCGGCCGAAATCGTCCATCGAAACCTTATTTTGGTCTACAAAAAATAACGAACAAAACAAAAAAAGAACCAGCTCAATCGGATCAGCCGTTCTCCCGCAAATCGAACTACAGACACACACACGGACCACGCGCCGAAATTAGGTTTTTTAGACTGAGTAGGCCTCAAAACGTTAAGATCTGAAGAAAACCCTTTTTTTTTCTTTTTTTTCCCCTCTTTGGGGTAGCGGAAAGTAAAAAGGTCGAGTGTTTAGATCACTATAGGTTTGGTATAGTTAGTTTTAAACTGATTTTGCTCATAGGTGAAGACGATGGTGGACCAGGAGAAAGAATTTGCATGATTTCTTCGAAGAGTTTCACTTGAGCTGAATGTTCCTGTTTGCTGTTGAACTGTAAAAAGTTACATCTACATTATTTCTCTACTCCACTCCACTCGTTCAGTTCGTTTCCTATAGTTTGTTGCTATAAACCTGTTTTGTATACAAAGTGGTTTACGGATGTCGGATATAGTGGATCATAGGGAGAATAGCGAAGTCTGTTGACTATTATTAGGTCAGAAACGATAGAAGCTCTCACTGGAGGTTGTTTTAAGAGATTAACGGTGAGTTACAGCGGAGTTTTTCTCAAAATCTGTGATTTCCCCGTGAGAAATAGTTTATTCCGCGCGTTACCACGAATCTGTATGGCACTAGCAAACTAGCTTATTCCTAATTAAAGGAATGGCGCCTTTAAAATCAGTCAACAAACTTCACGTCAGTCTAATTTGAATCGAATTCGTTAAGGTTTGGGTTCATGAAGTACCTCTCCAGAAAGATCTTATCCCATCGTTTTACAACGTGCCAGCACTTGAATCGTTGGTGTCACGCATGAAACTATAACCCCTCGTGTGCTGAACCATGAAAATGAACTGTGATTACTGCTGCTGATGGTCAGCGACCTACAACCCTTTAAATTCACGTCGAACGCCTCGAGTTGTTGAAGTGCAATGTTTTCCCTCGAAAAAGAAGGTTTCTGAGGCAAGTATATGATTCCACGACACTAAGTCGACACTCCGCTGCCTACAATTGTCGCATCGCCGTTACTTCCTAAGGTTCCTCTTGTCTTGAACAATTTATAGGCAGTCCACTTAACTGGATAAGTCTCCTAAATTCGATGGAAGAAAAATCTGGAATTTCCTTCTATGAGCTCTCACTCATGCCTGTACTCCTCTCCTTTTAAGTAATTGTAGGGGTTATCATAAATTTGCGGCTTTTTACTTTCCTTGCTCTACGAAGTAGAAAGGAAAGTTATGTAATCGGCTGAAAAAAAATTTGAGTTCTCTTCAGATCTTTACGTTTCAGACCCCCCTGAGTCCGAAAAACACTATTTGGGAAAATGGTCTGTGTGTGTGTCAGTCAGTCTGTGTGTGTATGTGTGTCTGTGAACGATTTTTAGAGAAAACCACCGTACCAAATCATCTCAAACTTGATATCTCGCCCGCAGGTCGCCATGGGACGCCAAAATAAGGGTTTGAACAAAATCCACCGAAAGTTAACTATAGTTATCATAGTGATCAAAACACCAAATTTTTTTTTTCTCAAAAACAGCTCTAACGATTTTGATTACATTTTTTATATTGGTAGCACTTAATAAGGCAATTATACCATGAAATTCCCATTTGTGGGAAAATGACGAGAGCAGCACAATAAATTACCAAAACTTTCGACGAAATCGATTTTAGCGCAGTTTTTAGAGAAAACCGCCGTACCAAATCAGCTGAAACTTGATGTCTAGCCTACAGGTTATCATGGGACGCAATAATGAGGGTATGGGCAAAATCCACCGAAAGTTAACTATAGTCATCATAGTGATCAAAACACCAAATTTTTTTTCTCAAAAACGGCTGTAACGATTTTAATTACATTTTTAATATTGATAGCTTTCAATAAGGCAACTATCCCATAAAATTCCCATTTGTGGGAAAATTACGAGAGCAGCACAATAAATTATCGAAATTTTCGACCAAAAGCGTTTTTCGCGCAGTTTTTTCCTTATAAACTCCGCTGGAATTCTTGTAGAATGTTAAAAAAAAGGTATTGTAGCCCAATCCAATACCTAAAAGGTGAGTGTTTAAAAACGCTCATGAGATACATGGGGCTCACTCCAGAAATTCCTGAATTTCAACTACTGCCGTTTCGCTTACTACCAGTTCTAACAGTTATTTTCCAATAACTCCACAAAAGTAATTACTATCCTTTTTTTAAAAAATCGTGTTTACAGCGTCATTAATTATCTGTGTACCAATTGCTCAATAATGGTCCTGCAATGAGTACGAGCAGCACAAGCGAAAAAATTCCGGAACTGTAAGCGCTACCGCTTCCTGCTGCCGTAAAGCGTTGTTTGACGAAGTTCAAATTAACTGAGTGATAAATGAATTGATTAAATAGAATTAGCCATGTACAAAGTGATTTGTTGTAGAGCTAAGGAAAGTTGTGTGTTGCAACGCACCAGATATTTTCATATATTTTAATTTGCAGTTATCAGTTTTCTGCTTTTTCGTGCCTTTTGCGAATTTTCGTATAATACAAAGCTCAATAGTACAGTTCTCGAGACAACAACAGACCCCTTCCTTGAATAATCGAAAGTATATTTCACAGCAAGGTTCGCTCAGTTCGACAGCCTGTCCAATATACAGGCTACAGGCAGCCCTTTACGCGGGGCTCCCTCTCCCGGCTTTTACTTTGCTGTAGTGACGTTCCTGAATGTGAAGCCCGCCGTCTCATTCCGTTTCGCGGGTTCTTGTTGAAAGACCAGGTCGTCCTGATCACGAGGCTTCTGGTGGAGCGCATTTTCACGTGGGAGATCATTTTAATCCCTTTGGAGAAGGTGGATGTGGGAATTCATCTGGCGGCTGCACGGGTTAGCGAGAAGATGGTTTCGTGACACACAGCAATTATGTACTGGTTGGCGTAGAGTTTGTCAACGAGAGGCGTTCACAGGCAGCAGTAACTTGGCGTCAGTGAAGAGAGTAAACCTTGGTGAGATGGGTACGAGACAGCCAGGAAGAATGTGCCCTTAAAGTATTCCCAAAATAATATTTACACAAATTTCATGTATGATGTAAGGAGATGACAGGAGAGTAGCGGACAGGAGAGCAGTGGAGATGACAGGAGAGTAGTGAGGATGGCCAAGAGAGAGTGTTGTGCAAAGGCAATCATCTCCGCGTAGTTTGGCGGCGTTCTTTTAGTTAATAATCATAATTCTCGATCGTGGAATGGTTTGTTTTCAGTCATCAATAGTCGCACCACTGAATGGAGGCAAAGAGGCTTCAGAAATAACACGAATTATACCTAATCATGCTCGTTAAAGTTTTCAAGTGTGCACTTCTAGAAAGATTATAAACCTAAAACTTAACTCATCTTCTGAATAATCGGCATAAGGCTCCCTCCCCTTCCAGCAATCCGAGTTCAACGTGGAGCACTGCAGATATGTGTTGTGGGTTTACATAACCAAATAAACCTATCCCACCCCTCTCGCTCAAGCTCCTTCTTTTATTGAGTCTCCAACGTGACAAGGAGACAATTTCCACGACGAGCCTCCATTTTCAAAGGTAGGCAACCTGCGATGCTTCAGAGGCGCCTTGAGTGTATTTGGTTATGCAAATCCACAGCTTTTGTCTGTAACGTGCTGGACCGTTTGAAGCTCGTGTACATTCCTTATACCCTGTTCTACCTATGATTTTAAATACTACCCGTTTCTGAATAAAATGTTAGGTTAAAAAGAGGCTGAAGTAACAGGATATTGAAACTGAACCAGAGCCTGCTCAAGCGTGGCCAGTTGCCTACCTTTCTGATAGAAGGCGTCTCGTAAAAATGTGTTGTAGATTTACACGGGAGTCTGGAATGCACCTTTCGAATCATCCGGATTGTGCTCTGAGACTTATTTTGTAATTATCATCAATATTCTATGCTCCTAGAAGTTTTTTCTTATTTCCAGTCTTCTCATTTATTACAATCTCTGAGTAACATAGGACTGACTAAATATTAATAAATAATTCAATAAATTGGTTAAATAATACAAATAAATTATCATCTGCGTTCGTCCTCTGAAATTGGAAATCGTACTTTGTCGACAATTTTCAGTTGCCTTGTTAACAAGTTGAGATGTCCGACGCTGGCGAAATGTGGGATGATGTTGATCAAGATCCTGGAGTCGACAAGAAGCCTGATAAGAAGTGGTCGACAAAAGATAAGATAAAACAGCTTCGAGGGATCAACGAACTTCACGGTACAACTTGTGCATGAAAAGCGATTATTAGATCTACGTATAAATACATTTTAAAATAGTGTGTGTTTTCACTCCTCTCTTGTGTTAAATGGCAAGCGAGTTGGGAATCCCCATCAAAGGGACATGGCATGTATGAGTTTTTCCCAACATCCATGAACGTCTTAGGAGAAAGTGGGTTTAGCCAGACCACTGGATGAGCCAGTTCCTTATGGGGCATGGGGACTTCCATGTGGCCCCACTTGTTTGTTGTCCAAGACATCTTGCAGCCTATAGTTTTAGGTCAAAACTGGCATGGGAATGTCATCATGCGCTCAAGCAACTCAGCGCCCATAATACGCTTTTCCCTCATCTGGGTTCCGGCTCACAGGGGGCATGAGGGCCACCAAAAGGCTGACAATCTTGCGAAAAGGGGTCTAGAATCCCTACCCATCAAGCCTGAACCCTGCATAGGTGTGACTAAAAGCCACCTGAACCGTCCAGCGACCATTGGCATCACCAGCCACGATGAAGACAAGCGAAAAGGCATGCTATGCTTTCCTGTCCAAGGGCAAAGGCGATGCTGAAACTCTCTAGAGGAGATCTGAGAGTCTCGATTAGCTTCCTCACCTGACACTCAGGTATCCCGTCAACAAGATGGGCATATCAGAGGCGGTGCAGTGCAGACTTTGCAGTGAGGAAGATCACATCTGACGTGACTGCCCTGCTTTGGCAGCCAAACGCTTTGAACACTTCGCTCAGGGGTCTATTGAACCCCAAATCATAGAGGAATCTGCAGTCTGGCTTCCTAAGGGGGGCGGGTATGTACAACGCCTTCTATTAAGAAAAGGCTTGTGTCACAATAGGCATGCCCTCGGGAAAACAAAGACATCTTGCACGCCTTGTACCTCCAGTATGGAGGAAGCAAGAAACCACGCACTGCTCCACTGTAGTTCCTACAAAAGTGAGCGACGAGTGTTGGAAGGGCAGCCAAACCTACCAGCTTTGCTACTAAGCAAGCTCAGCCATTTTGCCCAGTTTGTGAAGAAGTAATGACAAAAAAACGTGACCACAGTTGATTTTTCTCGTTGAAACTTGCCACGCTAGTACATAGTTAGATCGGGTGGGAAACCAGATTAAGAACTACTCCCAGATGCTATGGGATTCCCCAGGGTCAAACCTCCACGCAGTAACACACGGGCGATCCAGACTGAGGTGGGTGCCCTGCAATGGTATACCGATGGTTCAGTTATGGAAGGCCGAGTAGGACTGGGCATTGTAGGGCCCAACTATAGTCTTGCTAAGCCACTAGGAGAGTACGCCACGATATTTCAAGTGGAAATCCTAGCCATAAAGATCTGCGTGGAAGAGATCCTGAATAAAGGACTCAAGGGTAAGCGGATCTACATATTCTCAGATAGCCAGGCCTTGAAGGCTATTGCAGCCTATTGCTTTAGGTCTAAGCTGGCATGGGAATACCTTCATGCACTCAAACAGCTCGGCGCCTGTAACAGGCTCTCTCTCATCTGGGTGCCAGCTCATAGGGGCATCAGGGCAATGAAAAGGCTGACAGTGTAGACACAGAGGCGGGGTTTTCAATAATAAAAAACCAATTACCCCTAGTGACAAACGTATAATATAGAAAATGAGAAAAAGCGTAAATTAGGAGCTCCTATTAAACTATAGTAAATAACAAAGAGTGAACAATATTAAGGTGGCGAATGTTTGAGCTAGTGTCCTCGAAGAATTAGAACATAAACGTCTGACCGTTAAGTGAAGTCGGCGATTCTTGCAGCGAGGAGTCGGCAAATGATGCTCATGTAGTAGTAGACTTCAGGTGGGATGCTGATGACCCAGTATATCTTTATGGGATGCTGATGACCCGGGAAAACAAAGCGATGAAGGTGGCAGCTTGAAGCGATAATTGAGCGGCTGAACGCGTTGTGTTCAAAAAAAGCGGGGCAGTCGCGGAGAAAAGGTGAACTTGAGGAGCGGGGGTTTTCAGACGACGCCGAGGAGGGGAGCAATCAAATACATCTTCCATTTTTGCGTTAACATACCGCCCGCCAAAATTGCAAAATTTTCAGAACTTTGAGATAGGAAGGATAAACAAGGATGAGGGTGAAATTAATGAGAGCGTAATAGATGAATGGAGGATATAAGATTATAAAGTTTACACGCTAGACAACTGTCTGTGAAGCGTGCTTCACTATCTCTCTATCTTCATCATTATGAAGTAAAGGAACAAGTTTTACTACTGGGCGAGTAAATGTTGAGCTTTTCGTTCTAACAGTCGCAACTCGAACATTACCATCTGCGCCTGGATGCACCTCTGTCACACGACCACGAGACCAATGAAGAACAGGTTGGTTATGTTCCTTGATGAGAACAAGGTCTCCTACCTTAATACCTGGCTGGTCTTTCATCCACTTGTGGCGCAGCTGAAGCGTATTCAGGTACTCCTTGTGCCATCGTACCCAGAACTGCTGCGAAAGTCGCTTCACCAATTGCCATCTATCTAGGCTGTTCAATTTCACATCCAATAAAGATGGTTCAGGAATGGCTAGCAGGATATCTCCGGTAATGAAGTGACCAGGTGAGAGGTAATCCCATTCTGACGGGTCGTTGGAAAGTGGTGTTATTGGACGAGAATTGAGGATTGCACTTATTTTTGCTGCAAGTGTAGCAAGCTCTTCGAAGGTTAGCACAGTCTCTCCAGTAGAACGAAGAAGTATTGCTTTGGCCGACTTTACTCCTGCTTCCCAAATTCCCCCCAAATGAGGAGCGTGTGGTGGATTAAAGTGCCAATTAATGTGGCGTAAGGTCATCCTTTCAGAAATCAACAATTGAGTGTTTTCTTCTACAAACCATTTAAAGAATTCTTTGAGTTTCTAGCTGCTGCAATAAAATTTGATCCACAGTCTGAGTACAAATCAGATGGGGTCCCACAGCGAAACAAAGCGGTCTAATGCTGCGAGGAATGCGTCCGCTGTGAGATTAGAAACAACCTCTATGTGAATGGCCTTTGTCGTCATGCATACAAATATGCAAAGATATGCTTTCGATGCTTGTGGTTCGCGACGATGAGATTCCTTCACAAAGAAAGGGCCTGCACAATCTACTCCGGATTTGAGAAAGGCACGGGCTTGTTGAACCCTGTATGATGGTAGATCTGCCATTTTGGTGTGAAGCTTTTAGCCTTGTGTCGATAGCAGTAGGTGCATGCAAACACCCGTTTTTGAGTTAATCGTCTGAGAGAGGGTATCCAGAACTCCCTCTGTATCAGAGCTTGCAATAAAGAAGGCCCAGGATGTAAGTAAATCCTGTGGAAGTGATCTGTGATCAAAATAGAAAGATGGCTCTCACGAGGTAACAACGCTGGGTGCTTGTGGTTGTACGGTACATTGGCATTGTACAACCTACCGCCCGCCCTGAGAATGCCTGATGAATCAAAGAAAGGGTTGAGTTTGGCGAATCTTTGAAATACTTGATCACGATGGGTCTCAGTAAATAAGTAATATGACTGCACTGCCTTGATGCATAGAGTCTGGGAAAACTGCATATCTTGTGGGCGAAACGGCGTATTCTTGTAGTCTCTTTTCTTTGTTTTGAGTAGATTGATGAAACGCAGGACATATGCTATAACACGAAGTAGCTTATTAAGAACTGAGAATTTGGAGATAATGTCGACGAGAAATTTCGCATTAATCATTGCAGGAGGGTCAATGGTTGTAATGAGAGAGTGCCTTTCAAGTTTCAGTTCAGGTAAATCAAAGTCAAGTACAGGTGTTGACACAGACCAGGTTTCGATTGGTTCTACTTGTGGTACGTCGATAGTGTATGTAAAACAGTCAGTTGTAGGGTTCCATCGAAGACCTAAAATTTTTATAAAACTGTCATCCTTCGGAGCTATTGATATTGATTCATTAGACGTATTGGGGATGCAGTCTAGAAGTCGAGGGTAGTTACTAGCCCACTTACCCAGTTCAAACTGACCCTTCCCTAACAGGCTTACCAGTTTCTTCAGAAGTTCAGTAGCCTCTTCAATATTGTTGCATCCAGTTACACAGTCGTCTACGTAGATGTCTCGTTTAAGTACTTTACTGGCAGCTGGGTATGATGATCCATGATCTTCGACAATTTGTTGAATGACACGATTTGCCTGGAATGGGCTACTGGCAAGACCATAGACGAGGGTATTCAGTTCGTAAGTCTGAAGTGATTCATAGGGATTTGTGCGCCAGAGGATTGTCTGAAACTTACGGTCATCTGGATGAACGCACACGTTACGGAACATCTTAACAATGTCAGCAACCAATGCGACTTTATGAAGTCTGAAGTTAAGTAAAATATCTTTAATATCCGCCTGAAGTTTGGGCCCTACATAAAGGTAGTCATTTAACGAGCCATTCAGTGATTGAGCAGAAGCGTCAAAGACAACTCTCAATTTTAATTGTCCTCTGTCGAATTTAGTAACGTGATGATGAGGAATGACGTATGCTGATGATTGGCGAGAAATTGACATATGTCCTAGGGCCTCATATTCTCTCATAAACTCGTGATATGATTCACGAAGATCTTTATTTTTTAACAATCGATTTTCTTGATGTCGAAAGCGTCTACGAGCAATAATGGCAATATCGGTGAATTCTGGAGGAGTAGAGCGGAATGGAAGGCGTACTCCATATCTACCATTTTCGAGTCTGAAGTGAGTGGTTTTGAAATGTTCCTCACAAAAGATGTCTTCTGGGTTCTTAGCCTTGACAACTTTGGGTTCTTCTAATTCCCAAAAACGACGTAGGTTGGAGTTGATGTCATCAATTGATAATGGGATAGTGGTGAGTAAAGATATCCCTTGAGACTGATGTGAAGACGGGGTAGTGAACTGACCAATCACAACGTGACCAAAGACTGTGGGAAAAAGCCTTGGTGAATACCCGTCAATTTCAATGGGACTACCAAGCCAGATATCAGCAAAAATATCTGCTCCCAAAAGAATGTCAATTGGCTTGCTCTCGTAAAATAAAGGATCAGCCAATGGATATTTGATGTACTTTGTCCATAAGCGCTGAGGTAGGGAAACAGTAGGCAAATTTGATGTTATTGTACGAAGCAACAGAGCCTTAATGTTCATGACGGGTGTAGATTTATTTGATGGCTTTATAGTGCAGTCAACGTAACCCTTCGAACTCTCACGACTTTGACCAATTCCAGAAATCGTGAAGTTAGACTGTTTGTGTGGCAAACCTAACCGATTTGCACATTTGTGAGTCATGAAAGAGTAATGACTAGCCGAATCGATCACCATGCGAACTGGTTGATAAACTCCTCGTGCATCAACTATTTCAGCCAGTACAGTACCCAAGATAAGTTGAGTGTGAGGAACACTGTCCACAATGGCAGTGTAAGTACCGGGTAAAGCTGAAGATGTGCTAGGGATACAAGGGTGAGTGTCACCTTTCGAGCCAATATCATTCGCAGAATTGGTCGGCTGTAAGTTAAGGTCTAGTTGATGAGACGCTGCAAGGTTGGTGTCACAAAGCAGGGAGTTGTGACGTTTTGCACCAACGGCGGGTCCATTTGGATTTGCACTCGTTAATATGATGTTTAATGGAAAGACAATTGCGACAACCTTTCCAATTAGTGAGCCAAATAATTCGTTGGTTAACGTCTGCGTCGTAGAACTTCCTGCATGACAATAATCCATGAGAAGAATCATGACAAATGAAGCATTCAAATGGTGGACGAGCGTTGAATGGCTTATTTTGGCTGGAAGGATATTTCGAAGTTTGAGCTACCAAAGTTGACTTACCTGAAGTTCGAAGGTCGTACCTTTTTCAGCGTAATTTTGTTTGAATGAAGTTCTTTTTGGTTTTGGAGTGTGAGGATCAAACACTACATTAACGTCCGACGACAACTGCATAGTTAAACAACGATCTTTGACAAATTTTACCAACTGTTGGTATGAAGGAAATTCTACATCCTTATGAGCATTTTGAAACTGTTCCCTTGTAGATTGATCCAAAAGACGATAAGTCAAGTGGAACAGAATGAATTTAGATTCGTTTTCGACATTCAAAAGTTCAAACGATGCGATATGGTCACAGACATTGGTTATGAATGACTGCAACAAGTCTGGAGAAGGTTTACCTTGAATTGGGGTAAAGTTAAGAACCCGATTCAGGTACGCAGTAACAAGTAGCCGCCGCTTATCGTAAGTCTCCACCAACGAGTTCCAAGCCAATTGATAATTGGCGTCTGTAATTGAAGAGTAGTTACTAAAGAGAGTGCTGGGCCGCTTAAAGAAGTGATTAAGTAATGGAACTTTTTCGTGTTGGACAAGAGTTTATCATCGTGTACTATGGAGACAAAAGTATCACGGAATTTTGGCCAATTAAGTATATCCCCGTCAAATGGGATAAGCTTTATTTCTGGCAAATGTGAACCTGCAGATTCATAAACTACTGTTGTTTCGTGGAGAGCAGAACCGACACGTGATGATGTTGATGCCTGGTCAGATTCAGAAAGGGTAGCGAAAATAGCGATTATTTTATAATAGACCGAGCGGACAGATTCATATTCGGATTTTTCCTTTTCAGTAGGAAAAGATACGCTCTTTTCTTCGTCACCAATAACGCTAAGATTAATGTAAGTATCTTCATATTTCGAGAAATATTTTTCGAGACAGGGATACATTCCCTTCAATTGTAGGAAAAATGTCCTATCTGTTTTCGCCTTTCTAGCTATCTCCTGAATTGCATCGATTTCCCCTTTAGCAGTTAGAAGAATTCGCTTGGATTTTGCAATAGTGCGAGACAAGCTTTCCGTCATTGTGATAGACGAGGGGACAAAGAGAACGAAACAAAAAAAAACAAATAAAAATGAAGATTCGGAAATTAAGGATTAGAGGTATACCAGACGAAACTAGGTGAGGAGTTCGAGAGGTGCAGGGATTCAAGTTCAATTTAAAGAAAGGATGAAAGTAAACAAAACGCCGAAGCGATTTGTTATTCGTTGCCTAAGGTTTGAGGTCGGTGTCCGCGCGCAAGTTAAAACAGATCGGAAGTGTTGCCAACCTAATTTCCGTACGGCCAAAAACGCAACGTTAAAATAGACAATCGAAATAAACTTACTAATTAAATAGAAAATTACGTTTAACGATGTGAAGTTTACATATAACCACGCTCTGCTACCAAAATGTTTGTAGACACAGAGGCGGGGTTTTCAATAATAAAAAACCAATTACCCCTAGTGACAAACGTATAATATAGAAAATGAGAAAAAGCGTAAATTAGGAGCTCCTATTAAACTATAGTAAATAACAAAGAGTGAACAATATTAAGGTGGCGAATGTTTGAGCTAGTGTCCTCGAAGAATTAGAACATAAACGTCTGACCGTTAAGTGAAGTCGGCGATTCTTGCAGCGAGGAGTCGGCAAATGATGCTCATGTAGTAGTAGACTTCAGGTGGGATGCTGATGACCCAGTATATCTTTATGGGATGCTGATGACCCGGGAAAACAAAGCGATGAAGGTGGCAGCTTGAAGCGATAATTGAGCGGCTGAACGCGTTGTGTTCAAAAAAAGCGGGGCAGTCGCGGAGAAAAGGTGAACTTGAGGAGCGGGGGTTTTCAGACGACGCCGAGGAGGGGAGCAATCAAATACATCTTCCATTTTTGCGTTAACAGACAGCCTTGCAAAAAGGGGTACAGAATCCCTACCCATGGGCCTGAACCACACGTGGGTTTGACGAAGAGTCACCTGAATCGTCTGGTCGCTCGATGGGAGACACAGGAAAACAGCGCCCATTGGCATCGCCAGCCATGACTAAGACAGGTGAA
Source organism: Pachypeltis micranthus (assembly GCA_020466155.1). NCBI lineage: Eukaryota > Metazoa > Arthropoda > Insecta > Hemiptera > Miridae > Pachypeltis > Pachypeltis micranthus. The sequence goes on from CM035779.1 coordinate 20,560,985, forward strand.
AAGGCTTGTCACGCCTTCCTGTCAAAGGGCGAAGGTGATGCTGACACTCTCTAGACAAGATCTGAGAGTACTGATAAGCTTCCTCACCGGGCACTGCCCACTCAGATATCACCTCAGCAAGATGGGCATCTCAGAGGCGGTGGAATGCAGACTCTGCGGTGAGGAGGACGAGGCAGCAGAGCATATCCTGTGTGAGTGCCCTGCCTTGGCAGCTAAACGCTTCGAATTTTTCGGTCAGGGAGAACCCATAGTGGATTCTGCGGTGAAGGACGTACTCAGCTTCCTAAAGGGGACTGGTATGTACGAGGCCTTTTACTAAGGAAGGGTTAGTGTCACAATAGGCTCATACATGGCCGCAGTGACAAAAGGATTTGTCCCACACGCCCTCGGGGGGGGACAAAACACACACACAGGCGACAGAGCTCCGCCTAGACTGGCTAAATGGTAACAAACTGTACCTTCTGTTCTGTCAATGCTGAGTAAGCGCCTGGGAAGGAAAAGTAATTTTGATGAGGAAACTTAACTGTATTAAACTCTACAGCGCATTTTATTCAATCCAGTAATCTTCACTCCAGTACCCATTCAAAACACCACCCCCTTTGATGACCACAGAGATGTCCATCGCGCTTTTTCTCTTGATCCATCTTCTGAATGGGAACGTCAAATTGCTCTTATCAATGGCAATGGCGTTGTGCCTACAACTTGAAATCACTCATTCACATTTCTGGGCATTCTGACTCATCAGGGAAATCAAATTTATCAGTCATTTGAAACGTATGGATTAACTAGGAGCTACATATTGTTCTCTGTAAATGTTTCCATAGAAATGGGTTGGTTGAAGATAGAGTGCCCATACTCCATAGTACATCCTTGATTTTATAGGGGTAGGGGAAAGTTGTGTGATGCCACACACCAGATAACCAGACAGTTTTTGCACAAGAACGAGTCACGTTTTATTGGGCGTTCCCTGGTCTATCTCCGACACCGTCAGAATCAGTTGATTACAAACTGCTTTTTAAAACTTTCGTTAATTAACAGAAAAAGCGTTGAAATGGACGAAAATTAAGAAGGACAAGGCCATGAAACAGTATCGAATCGAAGGAAGAGAGCTCGACCTCAAAACGGAACAAATGAGAAAGCTTTTGAAACAAGTCGAGGTGGGCACTAGCGAGGAAATCAAAGACGTGCTCAAGAAGGACAAAGACGTCTGGTTGTCCTGCAGGGATTTGCCTCAGACGGTAAGTCGTCTGAAAGGCGTGAGTCGTTGACTGTTTGTTGTTGAAGACCTCTGAATTGACCAGTTAGTTTTTGGAATTCGGTGCATTCTTTCTGCCCTATGACTCCATTCTGTGGGTGTAGGCTTAACCCCTCCTAACAACCTGAATAAAATCAGAGTATAATCTCAGGTAGCGCCTAGTTCTGTGATCTCTTCGGAACCCAAACTTCTTCCTCTTGAGGCGGTACAGCTGGTTATTTATAAAATATGTTTCACGATTCAAACAGCACTGTCGCTTCTGTCCAGAGGCTGTCATTTTCATGGACTCCTCCGTCCAGCGTGATGTAAGACACAGGCACCCCCTCCCCCACCATCACTAGACCGTATTGTGGACCTTGCAGGTGCTACAGTCCTGCATTAAGCAGGACTCACAGACAAACTGCTGAGTGCAAACTCGACCATTGAGGGTGGCGCAGCACCTCCACAGTATTCTCCCCTCAGTACAGTTACAGTTCTGCATTCGGGGATGTCTGTGGGAGTTGGATTGCTCTGTTCTACCTACCTTGCCCTGCGGAGGCAGCCACCTGTCTTAGCCCTAATTCGTAATGCACCAGTACAAGGCTATGGGCTGTGCATTCCTGTGGTATACTATTTTGGGTCAAACAACCATTAAGGCCAGAATGGTCACAGGCCCGCCCCATCATTTGATGGCACTTACGGCTTTTCCTCGTCCCCAGTTTGGATCTCCCCTCGGTACAGGAGACTCCTCATGGGGCAACGGCAGTGCAGCTGCTCTCAGGGTGTGGAGCTTTCAATGAGCGACTGCACTTCTTCGGACACTGCACCTTTAGCAACTGTCATGTGTGTTAAGCGACAAATTACTTGGGTGGCAAGTTTTAAAAGGAGAACAACGATGGAAACGTTTGTTATGTCACAACCTTCTTCTTGCGTAGTGCACTCGACGCTGGAAGGTTTCACTGCTCTTACAGCAACCACCGCTCACCATTGTAAGAACTAAAGGGGAGCAGCCCCAATTTTTCACAGTAGTTACTAATTCTCTTGAGAATATTACGCTTCACAAAGCAACTCCTCAAAATACCACAATTTGCAACAGAATGTATACGACTGTGAACATTGCTAGACCCAACTACGAAGGCGGGAGTGGCACTAAACATTCCAAACTACTTTAAATCAATATACCAACTTACTGCGAAGGTTGGAGGACTACATTCACACATTTTCGTACCATGCAGTATACCAATAAACGCTATAGCTGTACTACATGCAACGCTCGCGTAAGTGTCGTTTTCATTTTGAATAATCTCTACTTGATTTGGCATCAGAAGTTCCGTACATTCCCTCTGAGCGGTGTAGTAAACGCCCCTTTCTCGTGAATCTCAAGCTGTTCAATTTTAGAGAGCATTCAGTCAACTCTGCAATTATCAACACAAGGGCTCAGAATAACTTCTTTTTTTTGCAGGGGATAATAGATTCGTTGAAGCACCTGATTTTTATGCAGAGACGAGAGTACGATCGACTGGCGTACCATTTGAATAAAACGAAACAAAACTTATTCGACATGAAGGTAAAAGATTCTGCCACACTAAACTAATTCTAGTTAGTTGATACACAATTTCGATCAGGTCTGTTTCCTTATTTGTTGACTGTTCCTAAACTCTCGAGGAGGGTTATATCAATCATGGAAGTTGCTGTTTCGTTAATGTGCAAGAGGCCAGCCCCAGCAGCATCCACCAAACTCAGACCTGTTGAGGTATGGCAGGTATTTGGTCGTTTGCCAGTCTCCTGGTAGAGATCTGTTGCCACCAGAGGAATCCCGTACCATCTGGGAGGAGTTCTTAATCTGGTTTCCCACCTGATCTAACTATTTACTTGGGTCGCAAGTTTCAAAAGGACTGGTCAACTATTACCACGTTTCTTAGCCAGCGAACGTCGTTTCATCGCGAACTCTGCCAAATGTTTATAGGCTTGCTTTGTAGCAGTCAGTGCTGCTAATTTCGTTTGCTGTTGTAGAAACTACAGTGGAACAGCGCGTGGTTTCTTGTTTCCTTCGCACTGGAGGTGCAAGAAGTGCAGAATGGAGAGTCTTTGAGAGAAAAGAAGTGGAGCCACACATTGAAGTCGCCATGTCCCGTGAGGAACTGGCTCGTCCAGTGGTCTGCCTCATCCCATTTTCTTGAAAGACGTTCACGGGTGTTGGGGAAGAACTCATAGGCGTCACGACCCTTTGACGAGGATTCCCATCTCACTCGCCATTTCTTCAACGCTCATTCGTCGATAGTGGCACGTTTCCATTCTGTGGTGAGATCCACACAGAGTTCAGCCCAATGCGGGGGAAGCTCCCCTTTCACTCTCACTTGTCAACCATGCAGCTGGAGTGCTTCTGTTGATACAGTGTTATAAACCTTGGTGATCCACAGGAGCGCAGCTCTCTGGGATTGGGCCAATACTCTCTTTTGATTGACTGTTAGTTTGCTACCCCAGACACTGGAGCAGTAGCCAATCACGCCTAGATACATGGTCTTGTACATGAGGATAGTGTCATGCTAACACACACCCCAAGTGGCCTTAGTAATTGCGCGCAGCAAGGCAAACCTTGCAATAGTTGCGCCTTTAAGGCATCTCCATACCTCTCATCCTGCCGCTTGAATTTATGGATAAAAACGCCTAATCTCCTTAAGAATAGTTTGAGTTGTTGTCGTCCAGAGAAACAGAAAGTTCCTTTGTGGGGTTTCAGCTCGAAGAAAAACGTTTGTCCAATGCGACGCACGGCAGTGATAAAACGGAAAACGACAGATTTCGACTGCACGAAATTGCCGTGGAAATCGAAGAAGCCAAAACTCTGCCCGAAGCTGCTCAATTGGTAGAGAACACGTACGAGAAAAGAAGGCGAGTCCTGAAAAAGGTGAGTCATTTGTATTAACAAATTGCTCGATTTTTTAATAAATTAAACTCGTTAGTAAATAAGGTGTTTTGGAGCTACTCAGGGTTTGGGTTCACGTGTGACAGAGTCAGGGTCTTGAAGTAATTGGCACAAGGACTTAACTAGTGCACGCAGATGTAAAGTAATTTGTACCACTCACTGTTCATTGTATATCGAATGAATTTTATCATTGCCACTTGATAGTTGAGCGCGTACTGTTTGCGCTGATTGTTAATTAATAAATTTTAGTTATTATATTAATCTTTGACCGCGATGAAGCTTTTCTGCGTGCGCCATCCCTACATCTCTCACCTCTCCATTGATCGACTCTTCAGTTATTTTCTTCTCTCGTTTCGGATCATCAGCACCCCAACACTTTCTCGACTTTGGGAAATGCTTGACGGTTCATCAGCAATCCGTCGTTCGTGTCCTACCCATTCGAGACGTCGATACAGTCAGACTGTTCACTGGTTTAAATTCGGACGTTTTTTTTTTTTTGACCCGAGGGCGTGTGGGACAAGTCCCTTTGTCACTGCGGCCGCATATGGGCCTATTGTGACGGCCCTTTCTTAGTAGAAGGCGTCGTACATACCCGCCCCCCTTAGGAAGCCGAGTATGTCCTTCACCGCCGATTCCGCCATGATTTGGGGTTCAGTGGCCCCCTGACCGAAGTATTCAAAGCGTTTTGCTGCCAAGGCAGGGCACTCACACAGGATATGCTCTGCTGTCTCGTCCTCCTCACCGCAGAGTCTGCATTCCACCACCTCTGAGATGCCCATCTTGCTGAGGTGATATCTGAGTGGGCAGTGCCCGGTGAGGAAGCTTATCAGTACTCTCAGATCTTGTCTAGAGAGTGTCAGCATCGCCTTTGCCCTTTGACAGGAAGGCGTGACAAGCCTTTTCGCCTGTCTTAGTTGTGGCTGCCGATGCCGATGGGCGCCATTTTCCTGTATCTCCCATCGAGCAACCAGACGGTTCAGGTGACTTTTTGTCATACCTACGTGTGGTTCAGGCCCGATGGGTAGGGATTCTGTACCCCTTTTCACAAGGCGGTCAGCCTTTTCATTGTCCTCATGCCCCCTGTGAGCCAGCACCCAAATGAGGGAGAGCCTGTTACGAGCGCCGAGCTGCTTGAGCACATGGAGGCACCTCCATATGTCAGACAATGGGGCACTTAAGGCCCGGGCTTCCTATACTTACACGTCAGGGCTGGTTTTGGCATGCCTGATTGGCATGAAGTCCTTGGCAGAGGAAAATGCATTAACGCTGTGTTGAGTGCCAGATCATACAGGGAGGAGGAGGCTGACAAACTGGTGAGGAAAGGAACTGCGCGTCTCCTAGTGGGATCTGAGCCCTTTGTAGGGACCATCAAGAGCTACTTGATCAAGGAGGTTGGTAAGTGGGAGGAGAAGTGCAGGACTGCCTTTTGGCAGGATGTGCTAAGCCAAAGGCAGTCAAGATTGCTTAATTAACTCGCCAGGGAGCGAATGAGAGAGATCCTCAGTCCAGAGAGGGAAACTATACAAATGGTATGTGGCCTGTTTACAGGTCACTGTCCACTAAGGTACCAACTAGCCAAGATTGGTAAGTCAGAGGTACAGAGTAGCAGATTCTGGAGGTGGAGTCAGCAGAGCATGTGCTGTGTACTTTTGAGTGGCTGGCTGCAGTGTGCCTCAGAATTCTGTGGCTGGAGGAGATTGCACGGATGGACCTCAAGGTCGTATTGCGTTTTGTGCCTGAATGGCAGGGACGTATTGGGGACGCTGCATCAGACCACAGGAGCTGGGGAAGAAAGTGAGAGGACATGATGTGCCCTCAGTGGGGGGTTCTCCCAGTTCCATCAAGGTAGAAGGGGGAAACGGGTTATTGCAAATGTTACGAGGGGTTTGGAATTTAAATGCCCCAATATTTCTATCAAAAGTGTGAAAATAAAACACTATGTCGTTTGTGAACTAACCCGGTAAGCCTATTTATTTACTAAAGTTAACGTACCTGTTAGGTGAGTCCGTCTCCTCTGGCTTGTGAGTTGCTGTGGGCAAGCGCTTTCGATGTAAAGACATCATCGACAGTAACTCACTAGCCAGAGGAGACGGAATCACCTAACAGGTACGTTAACTTTAGTAATTTGCCTACTGGCGGACATAACCCAATTTCTTTAATACCTATTTATTTACATTTCATTCTGTACATCCCTGCTTGCTAACATTCAACAGGAATCACTCGACATTGATTCCCTCCTCAACGGCCTCAAAACCGACGTTTACATTCAAACCGAATGCATCTTAATGACTGCCGAAATGGGGCAGGCGGCCGTCGAAGACAAGTCGAAATTCATTGAAAAGTATCGAGCGGAATTGAAATTGGCTAATCAAGAGAAAACCACGAATACCAAAGAAGTGAAACAGTTGAAAGCTGAAATTGCTCGCGTCAAGAAAATTAACCAAACCCTGGCGAGAGCTGATGTAAGTAAACCATGATATTATCACCCTACTGCAATGTCCACAAATAATATATGCACGATACATCATAAGTCCGAGTAACTGTTTTGCCTAATATGAAAAGAAAGCTGAGCGGTCTGACTGATAGCAGTCTCCTCCCACCAGCACTCACGTGTTATCTACAATGGGATGTCTGGCTCGTTCAGGGAGTCCATAATCAGTTCCCTTGCAGCCATCTATCTAGAGCTATGGTGTTGTTGGGGGATGCATTCAAAAGGAGCGTTTCCAGTGAGCCAGTGTTTGTGACTTTTCCTACTACCTCAATTTGGAGGAAACTGGCAGAAGTAATTACCGCACTTCTAACGGATCGCACAATGTCCTGCCATACCAGAATCAATTGGTGATAAGTTAAGTCGGAGGAAGAAGGTGTTTGACGATAATATACAACACGACTGACGCGGAAGGGCTGAGGTAGTTAGCAACTCCAGAAATTTCATTTCACTTAACACAAATACCCAAGAACTCTGGAAAAGTTAGGGTTATCCTTTTCAAAAAGATCTGAAGAGAACTCAAAAAATTTTTTTCAGCCGATTACATAACTTTCCTTTCTACTTTGTAGAGCCAAGGAAAGTAAAAAGTGTTTCAGCGGAACCCTAAGCGCTACCGCTTCCTGCTGATGTGAAGTGATAGTTTAGTAAGTTTACTAGAACTGAGTACAAATTGAGATAGTAGTGAAAAGCCATGAACACAAGTCTCCTTTTCCAAGTCCTTTAGCCCGGAGCGCCAGCCCCTCCAAGGGAGGGAGAAGCCAGGCCCTGCGGTTGAAGAGGCCAGCAGAGCCTCCGCATGTTGTCGCTCGTTGTCGCTTCGGTACCGTTGTTGGAAAAAAAGGACTTGGAAAACGAGATTTAACCGCAAAGAGGAAACATCGAGCATAATTCACATTATCGTCTCGCTCCGTTTTTGAGTGAGAGCAAGGTGAGCCGCAGAAACTTTTATACTATTTTTTTTTTTAATATAAATTTAGATTTTTTTCCATTAAGCCCATTTGTGTTGTGAGACGCCCTCATCCACGGATCAGGCTCCCTTTTTTGTAAAAAAAAAATTGTCCCTGGTTGGTTGTCCACCCCCTTCCCCGAGAAGAAGGAGTTCTCATTTGTGAAAATTGGGAAAAAATCGGCCTTGAACTCTACAATACATCATGGTGGCCAATCAGGCCACTCTCAAGGCCTTAGCCTCATACTGTCTTACATCGCGGCAGGAGTAGGAGTGTCTGACTACACTGAAGGCCCTGGCCGAGGACAACAGCGTAATACTGTGTTGGGTGCGAGGGCATCAGGGTATAGAGGGGAACGAAGGGCTGATGGGTTGGCTAAGAAGGGATCAGCGCAGATCCCTATTGGCCCTGAGCCCTTTGTCGGGACTACCAGGAGCCACCTACATAGAGAGGTTGGCAAATGGGAGGATGGGTGCAGGGCCCATGGAATGGGCTGCCTGGCCTCAGAGAGTCAAAACTCTTCATCCGACTCTCCAAAGGGAGGGCCAAGGAGGTGCTTGCACTGGGGAGAAAGGATGTGAGGATCATATGTGGTCTGTTCACAGGTCACTGTCCGCTGAGGTACCACCTGGCTAATATTGGCAAGCGCGAGGTACAGGTATGCAGGTTCTGCGAGGTGGGGCTAGAGATGGCTGAGCATGTGCTGTGCATATGAGATGGACTCGCGGCATCGCGCCGCTGTGGCCGTTGTTCTTCAGCCAGAAGAGGTGGTGAATGCAGAACTTGCAGATATCCTCGGCTTTGTCCAGGGGTGGGGGTGGTGGGGGGTATAGGTGATGTCACACCAAGTGAGACCAGCGCCTGGGGGTGGTGCAGGGAGGCCATGATCTGAGGACCATGGACGCCCTTACAATAGGTTCGTTTGTGGCTGCAGTGAGGGTATCGCCTGCATCCACCGTTGAAAAAAAAAATGTGCGTGTTATCACAGTATTATCATTTTTGTAATTTTGAGAAAAATATACACTCTATAGATTGATTGAGTTTTCAATAACGCTCATCAGATACCTAGAACCTACTACAGAAATTCTGATATTTCAACCACAGCCATTTCACTTAACACATATTTCTAAAAGAGTTTACCCCATAACTTTTATGAGTGTTATTGAAGAATTTTTCGAAGAAACTCGTAACATTTGAGCGGAGTTTATTAGGAAAAAACGACGTTAAACTCGATTTTCGTCGAAATGTTCGGCAATGGTGCTCCTCTCGTCATTTTCCCTCAGTTGGAAATTTCATGGTATTGTCATCTCATCGGGAGCTGTCTGTGCAAATGATTTAATGAAAGCCGATCGAGCCCTTTTTGAGAGAATTAGAGTATTTTGATCACTATGATAATTATAGTTAGTTTTGAGCGGATTTTGCTCACACCCTTATTTTGGAGTCCCGTGGTAACCTTGGGATTAGATATCAAGTTTGAGCTGATTTGGTTAAGCCGTTTTCCACCATAATCGTTCACAGACGCACACACGCAGACTTTTTTCTAAATATCTGGTGCGTTGCAACACACAACTTTCCTTAGCTCTACAACAATTCACTTTGTACATGGCTAATTCTATTTAATCAATTCATTTATCACTCAGTTAATTTGAACTTTGTCAAACAACGCTTTACGGCAGCAGGAAGCGGTAGCGCTTACGGTGCCAGATTTTATTGTGCTGCTCGTACTCATTGCAGGAATATTATTGAGCAATTGGTACACAGATAATTAATGAGGCTGTAAACACAAAGAAGGATAGTAATTACTTTAGCAGAGTTATTGGGTAAAAACGTTTAGAACTGGCAGTAAGCGAAACGGCGGTAGTTGAAATTCAGGAATTTCTGGAGTGAGCCCCATGTATCTCATGAGCGTTTTTAAACACTCACCCTATAGGTATTAGATTGGACTATAACACGACTTTTTTTTTAACATTCTAGTAACATTCGAGCGGAGTTTAAAAGGAAAAAACCGCGCTAAAAACGCTTTTCGTCGAAAACTTTGATAATTTATTGTGCTGCTCTCGTCATTTTACCGCAAATGGGAATTTTATGGTATAATTATCTTATTAAGAGCTATCTATATAAAAAATTTAATCAAAATCGTCTGAGCCGTTTTTGAGAAACAAAATTTGGTGTTTTGATCACTATGATAACTATACTTAACTTTCGGTGGATTTGGCCCTTACCCTTATTTTTGCGTCCCATGGTAACCTGCAGGCTAGACATCAAGTTTCAGCTGATTTGGTGCGGTATGTTTCCTCTAAAAACCGCGTTAAAATGGATTTCGTCGAAAGTTTTGGTAATTTATTGTGCTTTTCTCGTCATTTTCCCACAAATGAGAATTTTATGGTATAGTTGCCATGTTGGGAGCTATCAATATAAAAAATTAAATCAAAATCATTAGAGCCATTTTTGAGAAAAAAAATATTTGGTGTTTTGATCACTATGATAACTATAGTTAACTATCTGTGGATTTTATCCAAACCCTTATTTTGGCGTCCCATGGAGACCTGCGGGCTAGATATGAAGTTTGAGTTGATTTGGTACGGTGGTTTTCTCTAAAATTCGTTCACAGACACACATACACACACACAGACTGACTGCCACACACACAGACCATTTTCCCAAATAGTGTTTTTCGGACTCAGGAGGGTCTGAAACGTAAAGATCTGAAGAAAACTCAAAATTTTTTTTTCACCCGATTACATAACTTTTCTTTCTACTTCGTAAAACCGTGGCCACAGTTGTATCTCTCCCATTTAAACTAGCCACTTTCATCTGATATAATTCTCTCAAGAGTGTTTTGTTCGTTTTAAACTGAATCAAAATTTGTAGTTCGGTCCTACGTTTTTGACAATTCATTGTGACAACCTTTTGTGTAATGTCTTATTTCAAACTTTCGTACCTAATTTTAAACAAACTGTCGTTTTAATCATCTTCTGGACGAATTGCAGAGCGGTTTCTATAAAATAGGGATCGCGGGAGGAGACGAAAAAATGAAAATAATTGACGAGTTAAGGGAAAAAGTTCGAGAGAGAGAAGAGGAACTGCAGGCGCTGATGTCAGTGACTACAACTGCGACGATGGAAGAGCTCTTTCCCAAGTCCGTTTTTATTTTTGTAACGTAAATAATATTTAGGAATTCGAACGTAATGAGTAAGCTTGACGTTGCTCCAAATTCAACTATTTGGTAATATCAAGCCCAATTTCGTCTATTTTTATCTGGCTCAAATCTAATTTATAATGGAGCTTCGGTATGGCAGCTAAGTAATGTTGAAGGTCTCAGCCTTATTATATAAAACATGTATTATTATGAAACGTTTCAAACTGTTTCGACCAGGATAGACTTGAATGTTTTAGTTGAGCACAAACTTGTAATTGATGAGTTGGTATGTCGCAAGATTTGAAGGCTTGGACAGTACAAGGAAGAAAAGACTTGAACAGGATATGAGTTTAGTACGTCAGTGCGAACAAGGGGGCTCTGAAGGCGTGAACTGGTTGTACGGGGAATGAAAGAGAAATCCGAATTAGAAGTCGGTGAGAGGTGAAACAAGTGTCCGTTGGGAGAATTGGAGACGACAGTATCGTGTTAGGGAAAACGACCGACTTTCGCGAGACTTCGTAGGAGAATCAGTTTCGGAGGAGCTGTCTGTTGAGGAGAGGAATGTGAAAAGGAGGGGAGGAAATGATATTTCAGAATACCAGATGTGGTTTCTGAGGCTGTACAACAAGGTTATATATCGTATGCAAGGTTGGCGCCAGGTTGGCCAACAGTACACTAAACGAAGCGATTGGAGTAACTGCAAAGGTGGGATTTCCGTAGGTAACAATAAGCGGTTGAGGACGAAGTTGTTTCGGTAAACAATGACTTCGCTGTTAAGGGCAAAAGGAGTCCGGTTAGGGCAGGTGTGGGAATTCTGAGTTCAATAAACCCGATACTGATTTGGCGTTTTGCGTTGAACAATAACTGTTAATTAACATCAGCTCGTGGAAAGGAAGTTGCCAAGGGATGTACGTATAAGATATTTGACCAGGAGTTTGTTTGTTCTAATGTCGTTATAGCATCACTGACTAAGCCTGCAAAAGGAAAAAAAATCTGCATGCGTAGCAACGCACAACTTTCCGTAGCCCTACGTCAATTCACTTGTGTTCATGGCTCTTTCTACTAACTCAATTCATTTATCACTCAGTTCATTTGAACTTGGTCAAACATCACTTCATGGCATCAGAAAGCGGTAGCGCTTACCATTCCAGAATTTATAGTGCTGCTCGCACTCATTCCCGGACCCGGATTGGGCAGTCGGTGCGCAGAGAAATTATTGAAGCTGTACACGCAATTTTTTTTTGAAAAGGATCATGATCACTTAAGCAGAGTTATTGGGTAAAACGTTTAGAACTGGTAGTAAGCAAAACGGCGGTAGTTGATATTCCGGAATTTCTGGAGTGACCCCCTTATATCTTATGAGCGTTTTTAACTCAACGCTCATAAGAACGCTGATTGAACTACTACACCTTTTTTTATAAAAAGATTCTAGTAACATTTCAGCGGAATTTATAAGATAATATTGATTTTCGTCGAAACGTTTGGTAATTTACTGTGCTGCTCTCGTTAGTTTCTCACAAATGGAAATTTTACGGTATAATTACCTTATTGGGAGCTATTAATACAAAAAAATTAATCAAAATCCTTACAGCGGTTTTTGAGAAAAAAAATATTTTGTGTTTTGATCACTATGATAACTATAGATAGATTTCGGTGGATTTTGCTCATACCCTTAATTTGGCGCCCCATGGTAATCTGAGGGCTAGGAATCAAGTTTGGGCTAATTTGGTTGAAACGTTTTCTCTCAAATCCGTTCACAGACGCACACATGCAGACCATTTTCCCAAATAGTGTTTTTCGGACTCAGTAGGGTCTTAAACGTAAAGATCTGAAGAGAACTCAACATTTCGACTTTGTAGAGCCAAGAGAGATGTACAAAGCTTCAGTCTTGCATCAGTGTCACTGATCAAAATCATACACCAACTGGATGAGGAAGCCGAGAAATGTTTTAGCCTTGCAATGCCCCTGACTGGGGTCGTATATCATCTGTAAGGTGAAACTGAAGGAACTGGGGTTGCAAGGTCTTACGATGGGAAGAATTGAACGTTGTAGAATTACTAAGAGACACATTACAATTGGTCAAAGCACTTTAATTCAACTCCTAAGATGACTCAACAAATGTTCTGATTGGTAAATGTTATTGCCAGGTTATCGTACTTACATCCAGAGATGCTTAACTATAGAGTTCCACGTCGAGGAGTGTTCCCAAGGACAACGTTTGAGCTGAATTTTGTTTGGTTGCAGAATAGAAGACGCGATGCGAAGAATGTCCACCTGCTCTCGACAATTAGACGATTACCAAGTTATCAAGGATTTGCACGTTCTTAGGCACGACTATATGCAACGGGCCAGCGAGCGCCTTCAATCTCTAGATATCGCTGAGCTTACAGGGTAACACATTTCTTTTTATCGACTAGCGTATGGAAATAGTGGTGCTGTTAGTGCTCGTGTTTTATGTTGGTTGATAAAAATTCAATAAACGAAATATTGTCATTCTCTCACAAACGACGCGATGGCATATTATTATTGTCGGACGCTCTATATACCGAAGGATCGAACAATAATAGTCCTTGGAGTTGATCAAGTTTATATGTTGTGTGCAGGCATCTTGCGAAACTGAATAGTCCTTTCAGCGATTTCAAAACGGGAGTTGGTCCTTCCCAGCGTCTGAAACTGGTGTTTGATTCTGCAGCCATGTGGCGATGAGAGCCAACCCAAGACTCAAATTCTTTCTCCAAAACTCGGATTTATTCGAAATGATCGAATTTTAGTTTCTAACGAGTTCATTTGAGATTGGAGGGCCGTCAAAAACAGCTTTAAATCATAGCTAACAAGTACCGAGCAAATTCCTTACTGCCTGTGCAGAAAATTCAGACGACTTCATCGAAGCTTTGCATGTAGAACACTTCCATTGGGCCTTACGAGCTCCCTCTTTTGACCGATTTTGAACATTAAAACCGCAGCAAGTTGCGTGAAAAAGCAGTTGCGTGAAATGAACAAATTGCAGCCGAACTTTCTTGGTCCGTACGAGCACCACACTTGTCACGTGTATCCGCCCTAGTGAATGCATTTTTTAAAAGTAATAATAAAAGTCTTGACGTGCAGTGGTGACTCAAAAATCGCAAAAGTCAAAGGTTCGTTCTGCTACCACTTGTGTGACGCTTCGTTTAGACCCTTGTGGATAAAAAATAAAAACCCAAAGCTTGGCAATATTGTGATGCAATGAATTAAAATAAACGGTACCATTATAATGAAATAGGTTCACGGCGAATGGCAGAGGAAAGGGGGTTAACGAGCGACTCACCAGTCTGGTTCAGACGCGATTGATTGTGGACGAGATTGAACGACGAGCTGCCCAGCGCTTTTGGTTTATTATTCATTCTGAATAATAACCCTATGTTTTCGGTCAGGAAAAATGTTTACAACCCCCACTCAAATTTGATACTTTACGTTTCAAGACATGGAGATTCCAAATTTGCAATGTCCGTCCCCCGTCCAGGCCGTTTTGTGCCTTTAACGTGGTCTAAAAAATTCGTTCTTACGCTCAAAAATCCCATTTGGTATCTAGTTGTGCCCGCCATCTCGGCAATCCGATCAGACGAAGCCCATGGTTGTTATGGGCAAAAAATAGTTAAAAAAATTAATGAAACACAGTATAACACGGGAACTACAGCAGAAGTCAACGTTTCGTCATTAGTGCTCCCTCCCTCCCGTCATACTTTGGTATCAATCACCCGCCCGCTCGACTCGCAAGGGTTTCGCTGGAAGCCCCCGTCCCAATTTCCCCAACTCTTTTTGCCCGACGGGGCGGAGGAAGGTTAGGGCCACTTCCTCCGCACACCACTCCATCGGATCATAAATGCCTACATACGTTTACGGGCGCCTGGCGCCGGGGGAACATTCAATTTCCATAGTTCCATTGTAGTCAGGTCATGTTTCGTATGGTTTACTAGTATTTTTCGATGCTGAATCGAAAATGGGTCTCGGAGCAGTAATACTAGGTCAAGCTGTTCATGAGAATAATAAACCATTGTGTAATAATTTGCAGGATTTCTAATTAGGGCCTATGTGACGCGTTCTCACAGGTTTTTTGAGGTCGATTGTAACAAAAGCCTCCTCGCTTGTCGATAGTGTGATGGCAAGATAGATCCGCTCTACTCAATAGCATCTCTAAGACATGCCCTGGTGCAACCTCCCTCACATGGTTCATCTTCCATTTTGGCAACGTACGTGACATTCCCAGAAGTGGAGCCTGCAGTCTCGTTCTGTTTCACAAACCCAACATGTTCCAATTGTGTCTGTAACAGGATACAGATGCTTCTCGTTTGATCTCCCTGGTTTCTTGATTCTTGAGTGGTTTGAACAACAAGATTACAGATGTCTGAGGCCTGCGAGTGATGTATTCAATTCAAATCAGTATTATTCGCACAACCTTAACATAGTACATGGCAGTGGCAGTGGGTTTTTGCCACACGTGTGTTTCTTGGCTAGTGATTTGAGTGCAGGAGACTGTGTGAACATCCACTGAAGACTGGTCAGACCCAATAACAACGATATCAGGATTGAGTCCCATTCTAAACACAACCTAGTAGTGCAGCACTCTCCCCTCACTTATATAACCCTCACCGAGGGCTTAGAAATGGTCATTTAATAAGGAAACAGACAGCAGCACTCCCCCAACATCACAGCCTTCTAACTGAAAGGCATGCAAGAGTACAGCCTGACTCCAACTGGAGGCACCCTAGTGATCATAGTCTAGTGATTAAAGACGAAGATGCATAATCCGACGAAACGGGCACTGGACTGTAGCTCGTGATTGCAGTAATTGCCTGAGTCAGCGGCTCTTCAAACATTTCCAAACCCCCCCTCGTGACACAGGTGCTTTGCAGCCTGCCTCGTGATGCTTGAAGTACTGCACTATACGATTTAGTGATAGAAACTGGTTGCAATAGGTGCGATTGCAAGAACATTTCCAGTTTCTTGTTCACCTTGTTGCAGTAGGCTGTGAAATCACACAGGTATTTTTTTTTATTTTCATAGCGACCCTACCATAACCCTCTGAGCATGTGCACAATCGTGAAAGTGCAGTTAATCTCTCCCATAAATGCCTCCAGAACACATTCACGGTAAAGAGAAGCGCACTGAACTATAGACATCAGCCGTGAACTCAAAAAGCAGATAGGATTGCATTTACATTCAAGATACTTGGATGGGCAAGTATCCCCCCCTGGTCTCTTTCACACTGGAGTAAAGCACATACTTTCAACAATTACTCAATGATTGCAATATCTGCAGCACAGACCACTGAGTTGCCTCAAGATAAGAATCAAGTCACTCTTTACCCCATCACCCTTCAAGCCAGGTTGTGTTGCTCTACGCATGGTGTCATTATGCTATCTGGCGTGCACCCTCGCCAAGATTTTGCCCAAAATATCCCTCGAGGCAAGAACTGTGCCTTGCCTGCACTTGGGCTAAAGGCTTCACATGCCCCCTGTTAACAAGGTGTTTGTGCCATTTGCTCTTTATAAACAGCCCACCACTAAGACCTATCGCCGACAAAGATCCGCCTCCAGCCCCCAGTGCTTTTGCCAATGATTCAACTACTTTGGTTCAGCTCGCCACTCTGGTTCGTTACGTAATCACCAGCACCCCGAAGTAGTGTTTCGGCGTATTATAGTAAAAGGGTCATCATCATCCCAGCTATAATAATTTCTCCATCTACCAACCGAACGCTTACGACATTTCAATTTTCAACCTCTTCGTTTTGCTTTCCAACAGTAAACTTTTGCACACGCGCATGCTCCACGCCTACGGTCAGAACATTTATTTTAATTATTTTATTCCAGCAGTGTGGACTTTTATTTAATTTATTATTTAATTTTATTTAGTCACGTTTGTGAAGGGGCTCCTTATTTTAAATTAATTTTCTCAGCCAATTTACAATCTTACCATTAACCACTAGTCAGTTTTACTTCGAATTTGCCTCTGGCAGTAATAACGCTAACGTAAACACATGGGCTAAACCCACCCCTTCCTTCCCACAGACAGTACCCAAAACGTTTGGAAAGGTCGCTATTTCTGTACATATCCATGACCAGGCACAACGCGTTGGACATCCCCAAACGTGGGAGCCTGTGTTAGCACCACCTGCATTGATATGGGCCTTTAGTTTCTGATTCAAGTGTGAGATCCCTAGTAAATCGTGAATGCGTTGGCCCTAATTACACAGGGGAAGTTATACTTGGTGCCTAAATATGGGAGCGTATGATCTAAAAGGGCAAGATGGACAGTAGTTAGTCAAGGGATAAGACTAGAACTGCAAGTGTCTACACTCATCATCATCATGAATCATTTTACTTTCTACAATATAAAAAAATCTATTAAAACAAATCACATTGAGGTGTGGCGAGAGCAAGTAGACTCCTTATCCTACTTAGAGCCAACTACCCTGTGGTCTTTGCGCAAGTTGTCCCGTTGAGCTAAAACTAAATCGTTAACTTCTTGCTGTCCTGCAGGTTTATGGAGACAAGAGATGAATTGATCGCCAGAATCGAAGCTAACAAAAATAAAATAGACGAACACAAAAGGCACATTGCCAACATCGAAAAATACCTACTCGAAATCGCCGCTAAAGTCTACTACTTTTATTACTTACTTACGGAAGTGAAGATCGGAGATCCCGGCCCTCCAATACTGGACATGGTTCAGGAGGATGAGGACGACGACATATTTGAAGGGGAAGAGTCGAGGTTGCTCATTGACGATAATTTTTCAGAAAAAAGCCCGAGCGAAACGAGTTCGGCGATTCTAAAAGTTGATGCCAATGGTGAGTTCACTTAAAGTTGGACAGTGTCAAGCGGCAAGATGTTTCGGATTTGAATGACGCTTGAGGGGCTACAAATTTTTAGTACAGTTGAGTTTTTAAATATGTGATTACATGCCTCTCCTTTAGGTGACACAAAGGTAACTAATGTTTGTCTGCAATTGGAAGAGACACTAGATGAAACAACAAAATGCTGACTTGGCTTTTTCCTCCTTTTTTAGCATTTTGTTTAGATACAACGTGGGTGTTAGCAACAAGATGCTTTAAAGTCCCAGTTCCTTCATGTGAAGCTTTGACTTTGGTTAAGAACAATTGTGTAAAAAAGCGATTTTAGCATTTCACCCATACATCTGACTACCACTGTGGGAGGTGGAGGGTAGAGATGAGGCAATGAGCTCTCTAACATGAATCTCCCCCACTTTTTTCACTTGGGACGTAAGAGGGGAGGCGGGCAATTTATTCTTGCGTATTGAGAACCTTCCTGGAACCATTTAGCACATAGCATCAGGTTGACCCACGATGGCAGCACTTTTTTCTTGTCCTTTTCACTGTCACGAGAATCCTGCAGCCTGCCGCTATTACCTTACAACCTCCCATACTGCCTCGGGAGTGGTCTTTCCTCTTGACTTTATTCTTCATCTCTCCAAAATACTGGTCCTAGATCAGATAATACCAGAGCACTGCCTGGGCAAGTACAGCAACGCACCTATAGTTTTCATCATAATTCAACATGGTGTGAGCGTAGCATTGTTGGACCAGCGTTTCCAACTTTGACACGGGAAGCATCATCCACCATTGCCCTACAATGCAGGCAGCTTGGACTGGCAGCTTTACTGATTCGGTGCACGCACGCCTTAAATGCTTCATGACCGTGAGAACTTGGTAAGATAGATCCAGTTCACCTAAGGCATGGAACAAGTGCTGTAATCAGCTGCAGTAGCTCGTTTGTCTTGCCACCTCCCAAAGGTTGCAGCCCTTCTTCTTTTGTTTTGGGAGCCATACTTGGGTTGCCACCTTCATGGGTGTTTGATCTCAATTGCGGGGATGGGAGCCGTTTTCCGCCGACAAGGTTCTGGGGCTGTGTCGCAGACATGAAATGTGTGTCCCTTCTCCTTTACCTCCTTCCTTCGCTCTTGAAGGGCCCTCCCTGCTCCTTAAGCCCCCTGCAAGTCAGTTGCGTTTTCGCATGTTCCCCGCGTGGCGCGAATTTCCTGTGATTTCCTTCTTTTTTCTCACTAACCCCCCATATTCTTCGGAACACCTCCAAACCGACGTCCCTTTTCCTTCTCTCTGCTGGGGGGAAACACGAAGATTTGCCCCATCGACGGGAGGCCGCTCTGATCTGCCAAACCCAAGGTGAGTCCTGCACACGTATTCTTCACTCAATTTGTGTTTGCGTTAAGGGCTGTTCTTTGTACAGCAGGAATCGACTCTCATTCTCTGAATCATACAGTCCACCTGTGCGCTTCTCATTTCTTCATTTTTCCCCGGAAAGAAGCGAACGCACATGGGTCTTTCCGCTCAACTGCTAGAAGGTGGATTGGGATAACACCCACTAGCACCAATACTGAGCAGTATGAGCAAGCAACACCTCAGTACCACTGCCATACTACGGTAGGCAATGCTCAGTGTATCAGTCCACACCTTTGTCCCATAAGAGGGTGGAGTGTGTAACGCTCATAAGCTCCTGCCTCATGCTCGCCCCACTCATCCACTCCCTCATCCATCGCATTACTCGAGTCCAGCGTGCAGCCAGTAATTACCATGTATACTCCACCAGGATCACATCGTCAGGCAATCGTACTCCACATTCCACAGATTTGGTTCTAGGATCAACCTCTGCAGTGACATCCCTTGGCTGTCTCATACCTAAATGTGCGAACCGCAGATAGCTTCTCATTATCTGGGGCATGTATTCAGGTACCCTGCAGGTTGCCTCCAGTATATCTTTCCACTGTTGAGTTGTACAGATTACAATCAGTCCCTTTTGAACGAGCAGTCTGTGCTCATTCTATTATGTGATAGCATGTGCATGTACGTTCGCGGGCATGCTGAATCAATCGCAACCACTTGGCCTGTTGTAATCAACTCGTCTCTCAGCAAAGATCTCCCTACCAACTCCCACTTTTTGGAGTCTTTCTCTCTCTCTCTCTCTCTCTCTCTCTCTCTCTCGCCCTCATTACATTCTTGCACATCACACAAGCAGCAGTGCATCTCCTTGGTGGAAGTCATTAGACCCCTTACGCTTTGACGATTTTGCTTTCCTGAAATGAAAGCAGAATACGTTGAACAAGTTTGAATTCACTCATAGATTACGTAAGGAGCAGGTAAACATCAATTCAAAGGGCTTGTTTGGTGAGTCAATAGAATAGTATCCTTAGTAATTAGAGAGTACCAACAGTACGTTGAATTAAACGCCTAGGTTAGAGCTGGTTCTAACCACTCATGCAATTTTTCCAATAAGGCTTTCGCTTTTTTTCACTTTCAAGTAATGAAAGCTTTCTAGGAGAAAGCCCCCTCAATTGACTCACTTCCAAACGTTTCAGTGGCTCACATGTTGGACGTAATTACGATGAAAATCAACATAATTTTGAGAGATACGAAAGAATATCTGCTGAAAAAGAAGGAGCAAGCGAGAAACGTGCGGCCGCAAGATGATTTCCTGATCTCCGACTTTTTGTCAGACTCTGATTCCAACACGAGTGACGAGGATATTATGGCAGACGAAGACTATCAATTGGACAGTTTCCTGGGAGTTATCACGGGGTACACAGAAGACGAAATCAGTGGATCTGACGGAGGTACTAATTTCAAAACTGTGTCGCGTACATGTTTAAATGAGTAGGATGTGCAGGAAATATTAGGAATGATGCGAGCGCAATGTGTTTTGAGAGGCTTTCGCTTTTTGTTCACCGCTCATCCAGCGCGTGTTTATTCCTTACAACTGTATGCTGACCTCTCACGTAGTATTCAACTGTTCAACTATTGAACTGTTGGATCATAAGGGGGTGAGTTGAGGAGAGAGCCGTCAGGGAACATACTTCATGGATATTTATCGAAGGACCATCGCAACCTATGGCTCAATTCTTGTAGTGGCTTTCAAGTGGAACAGAATCATGAACACCTTAACTAACAACTTTTTCAGTAGTTCTTCTCTCTCAGCCTACTCCCTTGGCGATAGGAATATTTTCCAGCTTTCCAACTACAAACTATTTCCAATTCAACGGCTGATCAAACCAACAGCTACTGCTATGGTGAACATGGTAATAGGAAGAGGACGGGAGGGTGTATAGAACGTGTAAGGTGCGTGCTCTGCTCTGAGTGTGGGGTCACAGGGAATGAGGTGGCCTATCTCCCTGGCAGGAGGAAGTGTAGGGTGTTTAGGGTGACTAGTTGCTGTGTGGTGCCTATTCTCCACCTGGGCACAGTGACGCAGGACCTTCTCCAGCAGTTTCAGTGAGAGAAGGAGGTCGATCTGCTGCTTTCAAGTGAGCAACGCCTTAATGTGTGAGCTCACTGGTTCCAGGATAAGCTGAGCACTACTGCTACTCTTGGTGGCTCGGCGAAGTCAGATCTGCCAGCCTGTGTGGGCGTTTTTCACAAAGGGTACGCCGAAGATACGCCCGGTCGATGTCCTTACACTTTCTAGTTTCTACTTTACTCCCAGAGTCCTGAATGAAGTGTATGAGGGGAAATTTGAAAAGCTAGAGGACGCCATAAGAGTAGTAGGGGAGCGGGTCCTTGTTTGTGGTGAACTCAATAGAAGGAGCTTGCTGATCCAGGGCCAGTATCTCGCAGGAATGAAGGATAAAGACATGGAAGAAAGACTGCTCCAGACAGCTGGACAGTATAGAAGGATCAACAAAAACAACCTGCCAAAATGTAATCAAAATTGAGTTGAATGTAATAAAGCATTAATCCCAACAGTCAAGTTAAGCAGGTGTTGAGCGCATTTTCACTAATGGTCAAAACATCCTAGCCCCTTGTCCTTTGTTTCAGAACGAGACGACGACGGTCTGACATCAAGACTCCATCCGCCCTCTCGACAAGAGCTGAAGAGCAAGAGCACCAAAATAGCGGAAATCAAAGAAAAAGAAGAAGAGCCCAAAACGGAAGAGCAAAAAAAGGCTGTCGTCAAAAAGCATTTTTGCATGTAAAATTCTGGTCGGTGAAGTCTGCTTGGCAGACTATTTTGACGAGTGATCAGCTTGAAAGGATCCTCAAATGTGTGAGAAATACATTGTAATGAGGTGGAGCCAGTAATATCAGTAACCTACAGGTTGATATCAGTTGGGAGAACACGATATGAAGACTGATGGAAATTATTACGCCCGCGCAGTGAATTCTCAAGTATCTGCCGGCCAATAAATAATCTAATCTGAGTGACTATAGGCAGAATAATTTTCAGAGTCTAGAACAGGGATTTTAAAAGTGAAGTAATAGTCTCACAATAATAGGCTATTTACATTTGAAGGGGACAATGAATTGTGGAAGGAGTAACCACAACACGCTCGTATCTTGTACCAAACGCTTCACTGAGCAGAGTCGAGGGGATAAGTGGAGAAAGAAGCCAGCTAGTTAACAATGTAAAGAAGGCAGGATGTTGACAGTCACGATGGGGAGTTGAAGGAAACCACAAATTAGCTGTGGGAGGTCAACAGCTCAATGAGCACTGGGTCAAGTAAGTTGTAGGCGAAAAAAAGTCGGCACAACAAACGTTTAGGCGGAGGACATGCAGGCCAACCTAAGTGAGGAGGCAGAAAGCATGTCTGTAATGATGTATCAGCCATCAGCAGGCTTGCCAGGAGAGCGACTGGTAATCAATATCTGAACGTGCGTTTCTCATTGTGAAGGCGTTTGAAGCAAAGAAAAGTGTCGGGTTCCCTTCTTAAAGGGTATGGTCTTAAAAAGGGCCGACGAAATGTTGCAAGTCCTGTCTCTGCCGGTTGGAAGAGTGTGAGGTGAGGGACTCGGTTGAGTCGGGTTCTTAAGGCGTCGAAGGGCTCGGTTGAGCAGTAGCTCCTCACGGCGAGGGACTCAGTCGAGTCGAAGGGCTCGATTGAGCAGTAGCTCCTCAAAGTGAGGGACTCGTCGTCTCCGCTGGCACAGTCTTCCACATGTAGTCTCTAGTACTGTTGATGGTGGCTGCTTGAAGTTAGAAGAAGGAATGAGACTTGTTGTTGCAGGCAGGCCCTGATGTACGTTCTCTGGGAAGGGGCAGTCCTCTCTCATTGGCCACGTGCTATCCCCTCCAGGAGTAGGCTGTGGCTCACAGCTAGCACCATCTGTCAGGATGAGCGGCAGGATAATCCCAATTATTCCCTCTGCCACCAGACTTCGCTGTGAGGCGCCTTTTGTCAGAAAAGGGTGGCCAGCCGCCACAAAAAGCTCGATGTGTTCGAAGTGACACTCGAGAAACAGGCTCCAGATGACAGACCCGTTCGTTTTCAAGAATGGGAAGAACGATTCCTCGATAAAGGATGGTCACAGTGGGAAGATAAGTGAACTTTCAGAAAGCCAATGGAACGCACTGCACGAGTGGAAATCTGAGCAATTTGGTCAGTGAAGGGAACCTGGGTGTCCAAAAGTATTCCAAGAGAGACAGATGGGTGTAGGGTGAGTTATTAATGCTGAAGATGTGGAGCACAGGTGCACGGGAGTTAACAATACCTTAAACTTTAGTTGACCTCCCTCACAGTGACGATAGACACAGCTTTTAAAATCAAAGCAAGCAACTAGCATCATTCCTACGAAGTCAGGGTTTAAAATAACTATTCTAAAATAGCGGACCTTAAAAAGCTCAGCAGCCAGCTAGTTGGGAAGGGAATATGTACGATAACGACCAAAATCCATCGGAATACGAAGTTTTTTCGCAATAACAGTTCGGAGATTTCTACAGCCTACAGGGAAATGGGTAGGGCGGGGCAACGAAATTTCGAGTAAATCGAGATGTCTGAGGTGCCTAGTCAGCACAAATGCCCCACACGAGCCTTTGCCAAATTGAAGAGTTCGGTTCATCCCGGTACATCACGCCTTCATGAAGTGCCTGTCCTCTGGTACTCATGAACACTGCAGTTTCCTGCAATCAGAGCGCCGCTGACAACCCAACAAAAAGGAACCAAATTTTGAGCTGAGGAGAGAGTAAGAGAATTTTTATCAAAGTTTCAAAAATACGCCAATGTTAGTGGTGGAAGTATCGACTCTATCAAATATAAAATTAATTGAAATATCTGGTGCGTAGCAACACACAACTTTCCGCCACCCCCGTAATTTCGAACACCACCTACATAGGCGGGCGCTATATCTTCGTTCAACGCATTTTTACAGGAACATTTATGGAGAACAAAATGTAGGGACTAGTTAGCTGAGAGTACTCCGAAAGTTTGATCGAAATCGTTAGGGCCGTTTTTTGAGAAAATTGGAATACCGATAAATTAATATTCGACAAATCTCCTTTTCTGAGTTATCTTGGCTTATATCTCCGTTCAACATATACATACAGAAATAATTATAAAGAACGAAATATTGGTATGGGAGACTAAAAGACACTACATTAGGATTTATAACATCTGGTGAAAAAGTTACCCTGGAATTTACGGAAATGTTAGAAAAAACGTTATTTTCGACACATTTTGATTTTTATCTCTGTTCAATGGACCGTCACAGGAACATTTATTGAAAAGAATATGTAGGTATCAACTATTTGAAAACATCCTGTGAGTTTGGTGAAAATCGCTGAAGCCGTTTTGCCAAAAAGCGTAAAAAACCTATTTTTGCTTCAGGGGCCCATATCTCCGTTCACCGTATTTTCATGGAGATATGTATAGAAAAGAAAAGTTAGGTATTGATTAGTAGAAGATAATTTGAAAGTTTAATCAAAATCGTTAGAGCCGTTTCCGAGAAAAATGCGAAAAACCCTAGTTTTTGGTACATTTTCGTCCCCCACCCCCCTTCCCATCGGCCGAAATCGTCCATAACCTTATTTTGGTGTCTACAAAAAATAACGAACAAAACAAAAAAAGAACCAGCTCAATCGGATCAGCCGTTCTCCCGCAAATCGAACTACAGACACACACACACACACACATACACACGGACCACGCGCCGAAATTAGGTTTTTTAGACTCAGTAGGGTCTGAAACGTAAAGATCTGAAGAAAACCCAAATTTTTTTTTGGGCCGATTACTATACTTTCCTTCCCTTCAGGTAGCGGAAAGTAAAAATAAAAACAATTCACATTGTCTCTGATGTACACATCTTCTGTGTATCGTACGTCTTCATTCCACACAGCTGCGTCATCCAGGGTTTATAGAATCTGTTCATCTCTTGGTGAAAGACGATTTTATTAGTAAGGGGCGTCGGAGCTTTCATTCTTCCTCAGAGGAAACCTGTCCTCGAAGATCCAGAATCGGTAGTTGTTAGAGAAGATGCTGTGACTACCTTGCACTGATCAGCTGCAGTCGTGGAAACCACTGGGGCATTCTCGCTCATTTGATGGAGAAACGTGCGTGACGCCTGTGTTGACGATATTCACACATGTACTTCGAACGACAGTTTTCGATAGTATGTGCAGTTTCTAGGCAATTCGGACACATTGTGCAATTGTGATTGTTCTTCTAGCACTCAGGCTGGATTTGAGTTAATGAGAGAACTTTCTCCACGATGTTATGTTCATCACAGATAGGGCAGGGAATGTCTGCCGTGACAAGCCCTTTTCAAAACTGCGTGATTCCCCACAAATCGTTTTTTGAGAGGTCTTTCTGGGACAGCTTTCAGACGGAAAGATGTACGAATTTTGGTAGAACCAAAGGAAGCTTTTTTACTAGAAACAACACAGCTGGAATTGTGCTCAGGAGGGTTATGAATACGCTGCTACGATGCAAGAAAAGCATTGATCTTGCGTTTGTAGACATGAGCGAAATCGTTGCAGAAGAAAAGCTTCTCAATATCTGTCCTACTTTCCCCGAAGCAACCTTCGACTAAGCACACAAAGCTGCGTTCCACTGTTCATCAAGAACGGACAACATTGGGGCATAACGACGGGGGAAGGAGTGGGTTGAAGCAGAAGGAAAGACAATTTGAAGGCAGAGGATCGAGTTACCTGTCAATTTCGAATAATTCTGAGTGGATGGCATAGTAAATTTTGTGAAAGCCCGACCCCGCACGTTGGGCGCACATGTTACGATATCGTACTAAGCGTGGTAGGGGGGGGGGGGAGATATGATAACTACCTAACGCAATTGGAACACAGAGTTTTATTCTCAATTATATTTCGGAGATTTACGCCACAAACAGTGAACTAGGTGGGAGCAAATGCAAGCGCGAGCAACAAGACGACCTTGGCCATGAACAGCTTAGTTTAGACTGCCGACACTAGAGTTTCGAGTAAACCAGAACGTTTGAGGTGCCTAGTTAGCACTGTCCTACCTGTGAATTACTGCACAACGTCAAATTGGTGCGAGAGTGGAGGATGTGGCTTAACCCCTTAGCAAACGCGAATAGTTAACACGTATTGGATTCCTGAGCATAAGGATGATTGGAAATGAGAGGGCGGACCATCTGGCCAGACGTGGTTCGTCTATAGCACCTATTGGGCCACCTCCTCATTGTGGGATGTCTCTGTCACTAGTTAAGAGGACTGTGGGAGAATATCCCAGAAGAATGCATCAGACTGTCTAGAATGCTGCAGGAGTAAGGCACTCCAAACGCTTTATCTCAGAGCAAACATGCGAGATAAGACAGAACCTTCTGATAACGGAGAGGAAGAACTTAAGGCAGATCGTTGGGATCATCACCAGACACTGTAGAATGAACAAACACATGTATGTTATGGGTATAGTCGACACCCCTCGATGTAGGTGGTGTGGCATGGATGAGGAGACTCCCTACCATGTCGTGGCCCAGTGCCGGGGACTTGAGAGAGAGCAACTTCTGGTCTTTGGTACCACTTCTCCCAGGGTGGATATCAATGAACCTCTTGCAGGAATTACCTGGCTTTCCTTGGGAGGCGGCTAAGCATTGACCTGTAAGACATTAGGTCGTCTGCATATCTCACTTGTGGGACAGTCAGTCATAGCACTGTCCCAGACGAGTCTTCACCAAATTGAAGAGAACAGTTCGCCCTGAAACGAAGAGCAACGAAATGATCAAGTGGCCGCAATAACGAGGATTTGTTTCACGCACAAGTACATTTTCGCCTTCATTTTATTATTTATACAGCTGTAAGATAAAATACATTTGGATATTCATAAATACTCTATGATGCACAAAAACATTCAACACGACCAACTTAACCAAAAACAAGAAAAGCTATCAAAAATATGTGTAAGTTCAAAAGTGAAATAGCAAAATAAGGAAAATACATCTTGGATTAGAAATTAAATAAGAATTGCATAACAAGAACGATTTACATCCAAAAATTTGTACAATTCCCGATACATAACCGAACGTTTTAACGTCGGGTTTTGCGATAGAATTCGAACTCACAAATGAAGTTTTCTTCTATTGAACAGTTTAATTGGTGGAAGTATATTTATTGGGGAGGTAGTATCGAGATACAGTCAGGCCATAGCTACAACGATTTGCACCTTTTCGATGTATTTATGCACAAAAGGATTCTCGATGGAAAGTTTCAGTAGTAATTGGTACGAAAAAAGCAAAACTCAAAAACACTTGGAGCCTTCGTGATGATCTACGTGTGTATGTTGATTCTTGAGTATTAGTGCCCTAAGTATGAATTCAGCGGTTTAGATGTTTCATACAGCCAGGCGCTCTGGGGCAGCTGGTAGTAGAGCTACTGAAGCTAAGAACTTTAATGGCGAGAAGAGAAATTAGAAGTGAAGCTTCATCCTTAGTTTTCACATTGTATCGCTGTGGAGCGTGTTTGCCAATGTTGGACAAGGCAAAAACACACGCATCCACAACCTTAGAGAAGTATCTTGGCAGGGCGAGTCTCATTCCAGGACTTCTCATGATCCTTTGACTCGTGGTACAAAAACCGCTCTTAGCGAATTCAGGCGGAGCAATGAGAGGATGAAAGAAGAAACCCAAGCAACCCCTTCCAAATGCTCGCTCTTTGGCGCGTAACGATGTCAGACGGAATGACGCACCAATGCACATTCTCGCTCCTTGGCTACTTTGTGTTAGTCTGGAGAGCCTTTAGTGATATGGCGAAGGAGGACCCCTGAGAACAAGACTGGGTTTTGTTGAGGATTATGAGCTAAAAGGTTTTATATTCCCCCCTAATCCGTGAGATCTACAGGGAAGCCTTTCTCCGAGGCTGGCGCTGGGGTCTTGACGAGGGAAGCGGTACATTCTCAAGACACAGTTTCGTCGTCTGTCTGAAGCTTTATACAAAAGCAGCCCTTAGAATCTCCCCTCATGGATCAGGTTGAGAACTAAGAGCTGGGCGTGGGATCAAACGACCTATAAGCGAGGATTGCAGTTATTTATAGCTTGTAAGATCAACTGGCCTGTAGTCAATGCTTCATTAAATGTTGCAATGCACTTTTCAACAGCGACCACTCACTGTAAAAAGGGAAACACTCAGTTCTTACTGGCACCAACTTCAGGCTTATTTCAGCTGGATTCAAGCGCAGTCTACAAATTAAATCTGTTACCCTCGTTCGACAACATCTCAGCTAAGCACAAACGCTACATGATTACTATTATTTTCATATTATGTTTCCCGCCCATCTTTGTTATTACTATCTGAAAGTTTCTGTACACGAGTTAAATCCTTTTTGACATTTCACGATACAAATACTAAGGCGCTCCGAATCAGAGCGAGAGCCTGGAATTCCCCAACAGCGGTGTAACAATATTTCACAGCGAGAGCAGACTTTTAAAACCCGTTGGCGTTCCCCCTCGCTCTGACGAGGATAAAAACCACCAAAAGCAGGTGAAAATTGAGCCAGCGCACTGACTGAATCTCGGCGCTCTATAAGAAATTTGATTACTATAAGCCGGTAATGTTAAAACCTGGTGTTTGAGCAGTTGTATTTTTTGTTTGCCTTAATTTCAAGCAAAATGAGGGGAACGCGTTAGATGCAGAAGCAATCAGAAGGTGGAGACTTGCGAATATTAACTCCCCGCACCCCCTCCCCCCTCACCTACCACCAGTCATGTTTTTGTTGATTTGCGCTTCAACTATATTTCTCCCGGAATAGCTCCAATTATTTGCAATTTATGAGGTGCAAATAACGTTCCTCAATGGTATAATATTCAAGACCTATCTGCTCTCATTAATGCGCAGTTAAGTACAGGTGGGTGTAGTATCATCGATTAGTTTCGCAATATATAATCTCCCAGCTAGTGAGTGACGAGGTTTTCATGGGCTGAACGTAGCGTGACTCATTCCTCGATATTTGAAATCGGGCTGCCTAGTAGGAGAAAAATAATCGGCCTAGAACCATTTCTCATGAAGGATGTCGATCGAATCAACCACTCCTGGACTAACCTGAGGCCAAACGTAGTGTACTCGACATCGCTATAAAATCCTGGCAGAGTAAGAAGATATAGTTGAGAGAAGGTGGAATACCAGGCTTTTCACATCGAATAGGTGGGAGACCCAAACGAGCGCAGAACAATACTTTCGAAATGTATAATCCTACTGTCAGTCTCAAAAACCCTCGAGGGCAGCAAGTAGATACTGACAAATGGTGTGACTTCTGCTCTCATACAAGGCCCACATTGCAGCCATAGAGCTCAACTCCATATCGTAACACTTCGAGCACACCTCTGGTGCCAACGTAACTTCGAGTAGACACAGGTGAGATCGACAGACGCGCAAAGTAGTTCAGAATACGACTGAAGATAAAATTTTTCAATATGGAACACGATTTTACGCATTCCCAAAGCGAAAATAATTGTACAGCACATTCGACGGACACGAAAAGCAAATTATTATTTGTGGCGCTTTTAATCAAAGAAAATTAATGTTCGACTGTTGGCTCAGCTGTGGCGTCAGAGTCGTTGAACCGCCTAGTGATACCAACAGAACTCCCTAATGTCTCCAACCTCAACAACTCGCCAATCGTACGAACCGGTTGACCGCAATAATCCCAGTTTCCAGCCGTTTTCAATTCGCCTACGATCGGTAAAGTGATCGCTGCCTCAACTCAACTCTATTTTGTCTATTTCAACGGTTTCTGGATCCGTAGACTTCTCTTGATTACCATTCAGCCCTAGCACCCCGTATATCACTCCCCGATTCTGATTAAATCATTTGTTGTTATTCCTCCAAGAACCGCCGAAAATGAGAAGAAAAAAAGAGGATTTCCCTCTGTCTCAAACGTCTCTTACTCGAAATCTGCAAGCCCTGGCCAGATCATTCTTACTTCACTTTCTTTTTTATTCTCAGTCATTTATTTCACCTCGCATTTAGTATTTCTAAGAGCAATAATCATTAATCAAGGTTTTTCTTAGGTACGGAGCCCTTAGTTGAATTTTCTTTTCTTTACGCTCAACCACCAACGACACCACCGCGCATATGTGTTGTTTGTCGTTTACTCTTCTCATTTCATTTATAACTTTCTGCCTTCTTTCATTAACCTGCGTTAAATTCCGCGCAGCCCAAACACGATTTGCACAATTTATGCCACATTTAATGGTTTCACACGGTAATTTTACATTAGCAGAGCAACCAGAGTGATCAGTCTCACTGCTTAATAGACCCACAGCCTCACGACCTAACAACTGCGCTCCCAGAACTGAAAAAACTCCACTGAAGAGAGTGAATTGGCCAATAACAAAATAGTTTAGTCACGACGAAACAAGGGAAAAATAATACGGTAGTAAGAATAACAAAGAGGGGCAAATACGCGTAACTAAAATGAAAAAAAAGTATGGCCCAAAACAACTTAACAATTTGAAACTGCCTCTTTCCAGCACTCTTTTCCAAAATTGAAAAAAAAAAAAAAAATGTACCGCAGAATGGGAAAAACTTGAATTTTTGAGTAGGAACCTCGCAACCGACGAAGGTTGTGAAAACAATGCAAAATGAAATTCGGATGAAAATGAAAGGAGACGTATCCTCCCAAGTGTTATTGTTGTTGTTGTATTTTATCCTTCTTGACCAAAATCTTCGGTGAACTTGTCGAGTTTCTTCATATCGTCGTCGTTGACAGTTGGTTTGGACGTGGCGATAGACGCGAGCATATCGCTCTGAAATTGAATAAAATACGACTTTCTTTACAAATGCGCTTTTCAAAAGCATTGGAGAGTATCGAGGTAGATTTCAAAGAAAGGAAACTCCCACACAGAGCTTCTAACATGGTAACACTTAGCAAAACTGACATACATCCCCTGAATGCCTCCATGCCCTGTGTTTAACTTCGGGAATGCCATAGTCAGCAGTGTATGGTGTGAAATGAAAGTAGGAGACAACCTTATTGGTGTGGATGTTCACATTTCGGGTGGGCTTACACATAAGGTGGCGAATTAGAAAAAAAGAAGTATTTTAGCTGTACGAAGTAGAGGTTGAATTTCATGGTTAAATAGATTACGACTTTAGTACCATCAAGTAGAAACTTTTATTAGTGAAATGAAATTATATAGCCAAATGTGAAAAGGTGGCCAGTGCAGCGACACAGCAAAGCACAAATTCAAAACTAAGAGAATAAAATAGTCGGAGAACTGAATGGGTTTTACCTCTGTTTTCATCGATGCCGAATTTACCCTGGGGGACGTTGACTCAACACTCCCCCCACTTAATTAATAAACACCCATGACTGGCGAGAGGAAGGTGGAGAGAGAGAGGAGCGAAACTTTCCACCATGAACCAGCTCTTCCACCTCGAGGTACATCTCGAACGTTTAGTTTTTAGCGTATTATGCTCATACCCTTATTTTGGAGTCCCATAGTCTCCTGCAGGCTAAATATAACATTTGAGCCGATTTGATTCAGCCTTTTTCTCTCAATCGACGTTCTCAGACACACACACACACACAAAGACAATCTTCCCAAGTAATGTTTATTGGACGCAAAAACCCTTGGAACATGAAGATCTGAAGAGAACTCAAAACCCCTTTTTTGGCCGATAACTTTCCTCTCAATTTCGTAGGGCTAAGGAAAGTAAAAATAACAGAGAAGTTTGAGATGGTTGGCATCGATGTCACAATGAATCATTTTACTAGCTACCGTTTATTAGGTTCATAAACCATTTGAAAGAAGCTCGACTTTAAGTAAGAG
This sequence comes from Pachypeltis micranthus, assembly GCA_020466155.1. Lineage (NCBI taxonomy): Eukaryota > Metazoa > Arthropoda > Insecta > Hemiptera > Miridae > Pachypeltis > Pachypeltis micranthus. Next base: position 20,592,729 of record CM035779.1, read on the forward strand.
GTCATCGCGGTGGAAGACAAATGGCCTTCTCTTACACGTTCAGACATAGAAATGGCGCGCGAGACTATTTTTAAAGTGTCAAGAATGAACAACGAGCTTTCCGCAATCCCTTTAAGTTCGAACACCACCTACATATGCGGGCGCTATATCTTCGTTCAACGCATTTTTACAGCAACATTTATGGAGATCAAAATGTAGGGACTAGTTAGCTGAGAGTACTCCGTAAGTTTGATCGAAATCGCCAGAACCGTTTCTGAGAAAATTGGAATACCGATAAATTAATATTCGACAAATCTCCTTTTCTGAGTTAACTTGGATCATATCTCCATTCAATAGATGGATACAGAGATAGTTGCGGAGAACAAAATGTTGGTTTAGAATGCTATAAAACACTCCATAAGATTTATCACATCTGGTGAAGCAGTTACCCTGGAATTTGCGGAAATGTTCGAAAAAACGTTATTTTCGACACATTTTGATTTTTATCTCTGTTCAATGGACGATCAGAGGAAAATTTACTCACAACAACATGTCGGTATTAACTATTTGAAAACATCTTGAAAGTTTGGTGATAATCGTTGAAGCCGTTTTGCCAAAAAGCGTAAAAAACCTATTGTTGCTTCATCGGGTTTTCATGGAGATATTTATTGAGAAGAAAAGTTAGGTATTGATTAGTTGAAGATAATTAGAGTTTAATCAAAATCGTTAGAGCCGTTTTCGAGAAAAATGCGAAAACCCCTAGTTTTTGGTACATTTTCGTGCTCTACCCCCCCCCCTTTCTCACCGGCCGAAATCGCCCATAACCTTATTTTGGTGTCTAAAAAAAATAAAGAACAAAACAAAAAAAGAACCAGCTCAATCGCATCAGCCGTTCCCCCGCAAATCGAACTACACACACACGGACCATGCGCCGAAATTAGGTTTTTTAGACTCAGTAGGCCTTAAAACGTAAAGATCTGAAGAAAATCCAATTTTTTTTTTGACACGATTACTATACTTTCCTTTCCCCTTGGGGTAGCGGAAAGTAAAATAATAAAAACCTCCTCCCTCAAAGTTAACTACAGACACACTTTCAGGTACAATGGACAATGAAACCACTTCAACTCCATCAAAACAGTTACGAGTTAGACATTTTATTATAATAAAATCGTAGGTACTCACCATTGTGACTGGAGGTTCGTAAAGTTTGTCACTGGGAACATCCATCCAGGACATTTCAATCGCGCCCGGGCTCCCGGGTGAGCAAGGCGTTAGTAGGTCGTCGACAACTACTTTCGGGTCGGTTCGGGAAGGCCCTTTAACACGACGGAAGTGGGTGGCCATTTGTACTTTTCTCACAGGCCTCATTAGCGCCTCTCGTACGATAATACTTACATCCGCTCCCGAATATCTGCAATAGAAACTTCCTAATTGAAAATTTCCCACGACGCTGGCAGGTACAATAGGGCCATTAACTGAACAGTGCGTATTGATCACTGTATTGGTGGATGTTGTGGGGAAGGAGAGCCAAACCCTTGAACCTCACAACAAACATTAAATTTATTTTTTTAAAAGATATGATTTGCCTGTATACAAAATTAAGAACATATTTTCTTAAAACAGTTCCTAGTAGAGATCCATCAAACTGAAACATTGTGCTCTCTACATCTGACCTATGACGTCTTCTTTCAGCTCCGACGTAGATGGCATAACAGCGATGAACATTAACATACGCAGAGACGCGTATAATGAATTTGTGGCGAGCTCGGAATCGCTAAATGTCAGACTGGATTCCTCATTGGGTGCTCTACTATGCGTTCGGGATTCCCCAATTTAAGAGCTCAATACTTTGTGATTCCAACGTGAAAAGTTCAGGATCACTAGGCAGAAAAACGGTTTTCGGGATCGAACGTTATTGAAAATGCTTCAAAACGAGAACTAACTGGAGCTTTGAAGGGTGAGGAAACAGAATGGAAGACCAAGAAGAAGAAGATAGCAGGGAGGCAGCTGCAGGCCATAGGACTCCGCCAGAGCTGCAGGACCAGTGGCATTTCGCCGTGGCCTGCTTAGTGTCCCAGCCACCGCCGGTACCCATTGCCTCACCCCCTTGGGTTTGGAGGAGGGGGTGCCCAGTCAGGGATCGGACCAGAGTCTGCTGGTTCTATCCCTGCCTGGCTCGGAAGGCCTCATGCTCTAACGCACTTGGCTATTGCGCCCCCTTAGACTCTAAGTCAAAACTGCTGAAAAGCAGTGTTGCAACAAATTGACGAGGAGATTCAGAATCAAATGGGTTTTCCGTGGATACAGCAGGCTACACCCACAATATTACACTCAATGATGAGCTAGAAACGAGCAAGCCTTATATGAGAGTACGTTCAAACTAGTTCACATTACCTAACTAGTGATGTATCTACATACCACTATATACCACCCAGTATTACAGGCACTTACCCATCAGTTTTATTAGCGAGAACTTTGAGGTCATCTTCAGTCAGCTCGTGGAAAGTGTTGCCAAGGTGGAGTTTAAACATAACTAAACGGGCGTGCTCTTCTGGGAGAGGGATGTAAATTCTTTTTTCAAATCTTCGTCGAATTGCGGCATCCAAAACCCAGGGAATATTCGTCGCCCCCAAAACAAGTATTCCATCGTTGTTGTTTCCAACACCTTCAACGAACAAACGAGCCAATCATCAAAAACTGTAGTTATCGTGATATAATAAATCAAGGTTAGACAACTCACATATAGCAAGTTAAGCTGCATTGAGAAGGCAGTGACTAATGAAGTTACAGTACAGTTCCCTTTCATCACTTGGCTATTAAGCGTATTTCCCACCTATCTGCCTTTACATCCATTCAGTTGAGCTCTTTGGTGACACAATGATATAAGGGTCTCGAGTTTTCCAATGGACTTCACACACAACAATTTTTTTACAATGAACGTCATACTTTTCTTCACAACAGAATAAAATTTCATGTCTTGGAGGTTTACTTGTCTGTCTAGTGCACCATTTGCAGTACGTTTAGAACTTCTTTTGATAATCTAATTGGCAAAGCACGCGGATGGAACACAGCACAACAGATGTAAAGATATGAGCTGACTGCCCAATTTTTTGTGGGGTCTTACCTATACAGATATACGGATTGGGGGGGGGGGGGCAGTGCTGTTCATGAAGTCAGTAAACTCCACTACCTGGATTGGTCAGTGCATACCCCTTGGTTCTCTCCCTTATAACTCAAAGTGGATAGTTGACTTGCTCCCAATGCCACTGCCTTCATGACCAATGTCTAGGCTTCCATGCAGCGGTATCTATTTCCCTGTGCCTGCACAAGGCTAGTCTGGGAGGCAAGGCCGAGCACGTTTAATGTCAAACAGGACATGGGCTGCGTCTCTGTTGCTCCAATGTCGCGCAGCCAGCTGTCAAAATATCGAAACCTTAAAAACTGAAGCTTTGCAATGGACGCTCTGCAATCAGAGGTGAGCTGGGTTGCGGGGAAGGATGGGCATTCCCAAATGGATGGCACCATCGCATCAAAGTGGCGGGCTGTACTCCCCGCATTGTACTCACCCTGCCACCAACCCATGGGCCACTGTTGTGCAAGCTCCAACTGGTCCTCCATTTCCTCCACTTTTAAGGAGCGCAACCTGCCAACATACTATGCCAGAGTTCCCCCTTTTATATGGAATCTGATTACTTCAAAATTAAAGATTTTACCTGACGAGCGTAATATGCCATAGAACGGATTTTTTAGACTACATTAACACATTTATACGGCATGGTGCAAATTCCTATCATAGTTTCCTCGCCAAATCAACGACACAACGCCCATTCGAGTCATTGTTCTCTCTTTTAAATACGGCACAGAAAACTGTTGGGTGGCCGGATTGTCTCACAACTTTCAAAACACCTTGGATGGGTAGCTTTCAGAAGGCAAAGTTTGTTTTTGAGTTATCCCCCACACGTTATTGTTACCTGAAAGTCATTCTGCTGCCAAACCACCCTCAAGCGTTCTAAACGAGTATTCGTGGTTGTGTGCAGTGTTTTTTCTTTGTTAGTTTGGTTTCTTCATCCAGAAATGAAATCATCTGGGTAAGTTTGACTTGGTACTATATTATTCTTTTGGATTATTTTCCCTACGTGTTACTATCGTCATTCACCCATGTGTTGAGACTTGCAGGTGTTCACAGACAAAGAGATTCATTCTCTCTTGGACGATTTGTATTTGGACATTGAGGACAGTATTATATGCGTGGAAGATGTGGATATGTTAGTCACGCCGACTAACATATCCACATACCACGCCGGTGGATATTTCTCGAGTAAAAATTATTATTGCCCCTATTTTACTGAGCAACCTGCCCTATGCCTAGAGTGCTTCCAGGAGTTCACACTAGTACTTCCAGTTCTAAATCAGTTGTTGTATTTGATTCTTGCTCGTATTTTTGCTTACTTTTCTTTGTAATTGTTTACTTTGTAGTTCTTACTCCGTTATGAAGCATTTATCTTGATCAAATGTTGTCAAATTACTTGCCTGTCATGTGTTTTGCTTACAAAGACTTGCCAAAACAACGGCATGACTCGAATCTGCGTCATTTACTAATTGATACATAATTAACTTTCTATTAATCGTATCACCACTTTTTTCACATTTTACACATTCTCGCACCTTCCGCTCACAGAAAATACACTAAAATCAATTCAATGCCGATTTCCTGGTAATTTCTGGGTACAACGCTCTGTATTGAATGTGTTAAAGGCAAAATGTGACCTGGACCATGGATGGATATTGCAGATTTTTAAACCTTACGCCTTGAAGTTATGATGGGGGGGTATTGTAAAAAAAACCTTTCCCGACCGAAAACGTAGGTGTATGTCCCGACCAAAAGCTGCAACCTACCAACGCTATACGTTCCAACGCTTTCCATTTCATTGAACACACTTATAGCTCTGGCAAGAATGAATAAAACTGATACATATTCATTTCCTTCTTTAACGTATAGCTAAATATTGTTTTCTAGCCTTTACAACACTAATTGTAATGAAATTGTTTTAAACCAACGTAAACATGCAACTCTTTTTTAAATGAGATGTCTGGACGAACATCGAGTCTACTTTTAACAAAATTTTATACGTAAATGTTCAAGACCTTGCATCTGGACGAGAAATTCCGTCTTGATCCTTCGCGCAGACTCTGATTCATTGTCCGATCTCGAAGAGCAAAGGGAGTCGACTTCGTCAATGAAAATAATGCTCGGCTTGTGAGCCCTCGCCAACTCGAAAAGATTTTTCACCAACTTCTCAGATTCTCCCAACCATTTGGAAACGAGGTCAGACGACGACACGGAGAAAAATGTGGAGTTATTCGCTTCCGTCGCTACGGCTTTTGCCAAATACGATTTCCCTGTTCCAGGGGGCTGAAATTACGATAGAAATGATCGTTTATTGCTGAGCTGCGATCTTCACATATTACATTTTAGGTACAGAATTCAACAAAAAAAGCTAATACTCGGTTAGCACTTGACAATCTAACAGAAACAGGATACTCACACACACACACAAACACTCTGTAAAGGCTTTGATTCGTTTCAACACGCCATAAAATGGATTACGATACATCAGTTCACCAACACTGACCATACCTCCTTTGAGGGCCATGTTTAGTCACAGAATTGGTCTGGAGACGTCAATCCACTGGTCAAGAGTCCAGACCCATCCAAATGCCTTCAACTAACTCAGGCATTTTTTCTGAAATGGCATTTCTCATTTGCCAAAAGACAAAAGATACCAAGGCGAATTACGAAGCAAGCAGAACATAGGTTCTGAACAACTGTGATGAGTATTCGGTCAAAAGTATTTACAAATTGATTCCATTAGAATGGTGTACAATTCAGAACTGATTTAGGACCTTAAGACGAACAAACATGTTTAGAACTCTGAACAAAGAATACAGAAGTGAACCAGAGTGTTGTTACTATGTCTGATGTTCTTTCAGCTGACTCCCTAATAACCTCGCATTTGTCGCTGCTCTGACGCTTGGCTCAATGAAGAATCATATACCAAAGCCAGTTGATCGCCCAACCTTCATAGTTTTAACTGAGTCAACAGCATCCCATTTTTTTCCACCTCGTCTACCTATTTTTAATACTCTTTTCTCATTGAATTAGTAAGTACTCATCGTAACAATAGCCCCCATCTCTCCCAACTTGTTAACTTATTAGTATCAATTTAATTTTAATCTTCCACCTTCAACGAAAATAGAATCCTACGGAGCTCTACTTGCTCCTCAATTCACTTGCTGGCACTACTTTTCATTTATAATAATTCTGCCTCTGGGTTTCACCAGGTTTTGCTCGAGCTCTCACGTCTGTAAGTTTTAGTGACAAGTGGTTCCCAGGGTTTTGAAGCCCGAAAGAAATCAGCAGAGCAGGACAATTCTGAATCTGACAGTCAGGCATGTGATATTCCACGAGCAACCATTTGTTCATTTTATTTATTATTGTACCGCCTGACTCCATTGTAGGCGTCCCATTCATTTAAAGTCTAGTGGTCAAAGACGAAGGTTAATATTCCAAGGAAACTCGGGGTTTAGGACCAGAGGTGGGGATTGCTGTCATTTTTGCCCGAGACAGCAACTCCTAATCTCTCGTTACAAATGGTATCAGAAGTTCTGAACTCCAGAGAGCCAAACACGAAGCCAGAGAGAAAACAAAAAAACACGAAAAATAAATAAACGATAGAAAATAATTAGATGAATTTTCAGGTCTTATGTTTGCTGATGCGATGTGAAGTTCCAGCAAAGAGTGAAGTGATGACGCACTTTCATCTTTCATCAGATTTTCTGGGGATTCCCTCTAACTCTCAAAGATATGTTCATTGAAGCTGTCTGCTCCAGGGGTAGTGGCTGACAGTGAGAGCGGAAGAGTTGCCGTCATTGTAGGCACCCCAATGATCGTAGTCAAGAGGTCAAAGACGAAGATTCACATTCTGAGAAAACTCGGGGTACAGAACCAAAGCTCGGGATCGCTTGAGTGAGCGACTCCCAAATACCTCCAAAATCCTGTGTTCGCCTTTGACTACTAGTCTACTATCACTAGGGTGCCTACTATGGGAGTCGACAATACACTATGAAGACACTGGCAATGTTGTCATTCATGTTCTATGATAAGAAATTCCACAATATTATTTACGTTCCAGTTCATTGATGACTAGTTAGCAAGTTTAGATTCCCTGTGTCACCCCTGAGAAGAAACTAGCTCACTTTTCATTTTCATTTCTAGAGACAGCCACACAATTGAACGCCCTACTTAGGAAACGAGTTAAATACTGATACCTACTTACCCCAAACAACAAAATCCCTTTCCAAGGAATTCTCTTGCCAGTGAAAAGATGCGGAAATTTAATGGGCAGGATCACAGCCTCTTTCAGAGCCTCCTTCGCAATTTCCAAACCCGCAATATCAGACCATTGTACACAAGGTTTTTCGACTATGATCGCCCCTTCCAATTTAGACTGAAGTTTTTTCTTTTCTGGATCATCCGAGTCGCTGTCGCTATCACTTTTTTTGTCATCCGATCTATAATACGAACGAACGTGAGTAAAAAGGTTAAGGAGCGTGATATACGTAGTCCAGTCCAAGTCATTAGTTGTTTACGAGAACATTTAAAATCAATGCATCTCATTTTTTGATGTGAACAAGTAACTGTTAGAAAAATAACGAAATAAACGACAACAAAAGGAGCTTCATTCCCTATCAAGAATTAGCCCCAGGTGTATGCATAACAGATGAGCGTGATATAAATACATTCCATTTAAATCCGATAGCGTCATTTGCTCCACTGATTCGTTTTTCCATCAATAACAACTGAGTAGCACATAACTTACTTGGAAGAATCCCCATCTTTAACAGGTTTTTTCTTGCCTTTTTTCAAATATTCTTTTAGTTTTTCTGCTCTATCCAAATATTGTAAACATTTATTTCTGATACTGTCTTTGGCCCGCTCATTCTGAGCTTCATCTGGTAAAAAACACCAAACAACAGTTACAACGAAACATAATGAAACACACAAGCCAAAACGAACTAAAAAATCAAGACCTTACATTTAATGGCGTGCAAAAAGTACTCAACACCGTGTTCATAAAGCCGCAGGGCTTCTGCATAGTTTTTGTTTCGATCTTCTTCTGTTGCTCGGGTCACAAGATCGATAGCTTTCTGAAAATATGTAGAGAGCATGAAACGTGTAAGAATGTCCAGCTTCACTTTTTAGGAGGAATCGGGTTAGGGTTAGTGTGGTATAGATGCCCAATAATATTTACTGGTCAGATGAACCATGTTGTACAAATGTCTACGAGAACATGAATGACTGGTCACAGGAATTCGTGACCTAGGTTGATATGAGTCCAAGCTGCTTCACATTCCAGCCACATATATCAGGTCAAAACCTTGGTTATACAGCTCTCTACCGCGTATCTATTAAATAAGTGTATCTTCCAGCCCCATATATTGGTGCAAAACCTGGGCCTATCAGGCAATGTTAAAGTCACTGTCCTCATATGGTCTTAGGTATCCAGATTAGCCAGGAACTGCCTTCCTGCCTTCGGGATTGGGGCTTCCAGGGGCCCTCAAGAGGCACAAGGAAGAAGATGTTATGGGCCAAAGAGCACCACCAATTGCACTTTCAACAGGTCAAAGCTACTTGAAACACTAGGTTACGAGTATATGCTGAAAGAAAGGGGGTAGAAGAGGTCTGGTATGAGACAGGAAGAAGGCAGAATATCTCATTTTCCTTTGCAAGCCAGATCATAACATCATGACTGCACACTTCTGACAGGTCGGACTCTGCTCATTACCTGGTGCAAAGCATCACATTCACAACAGCATCACTTTCCTCAACCTCTGTAAACTTCATGATACGTAGTTGCTGGCTGCATCTTCAAACAACACATTGCCATAGCAACGTAAATGCAGAACAAACTGTATGTATTAGTTACCTGAAAGTATCCCACAAGTTTGACCAAAATCGTTAGCGTTATTTTTTTTAAAAAACGGGGAAACCCCTCGTTTTTGGTATTTAATCTGTATATCTATTTAAATTTTGGTATCATAATCTAACTTTTGCACATTACACAACAGAACAGAACAAAATGAGATCCAGTTTGATTGGTTCAGCCCTTCAACTGCAAAATCAAGTTACAGACACATCACGAGGTGCAGTTGTCAAGTGTGTTAGGTCATGAGGCTGTCGGCACCAGTCAGGCATAGAAATAGCAGATTGGTTCGATACCTGACCACGCATCCCCCCTCCTCAAAACCCAAAGGGGGTGTGGCAATGGGTACCAACAATACAGCTAGCAGCACTGTGTGGGCTTACCAACGAGCCTGTGTAGGGGAGATGGGAAATGGGCCAAACTTGTGGTCATTACAACAGCCACTGTTCCTCTCTACTGCCACCCCCTGCTTCACTCTCTAAAGACACACACCCAGATCATGCGCCAAAATTAGAATTTTCCAGGTCTGGCGGTCTCAAAACTTGAAGATCTGAAGGATATGCTCTTCAGTAAGCAGAAACTAAAAGTGGGCAAATGAAAAGCGGTCGTTTGAACTGCGTGGAGACAGAAACTGCCAAAGAGAATTCGGTTCCCTGAGGTGGTTGCCAGGCTTGATGCTGCAAGTTAAGACATGAAGCTATTTCATATTGTCCAATACGAAATTTGCCCAACACAAGGCCATTACACACTACAGTAACCTTTTGAGGTACATAGACTAGCATTTGACTACCCCAGAACACTAGGCACTACGTTTTAAAAAAGCGCTGCAGGATTTTGGAGTCAGAAGAAGCTGTGCATGTTTTGTCAAGAACTTTCCTGGCATAGCACCTGTATACCAATTTCGTTGTACTTAATACATGCCATGGTGAAAAGTAAATTACTTTGGATAACGTACAGCTTAGCTACATTCGATTATTAAACAAACACCCGGTTATCGACTGACGGGTAAGGAAGAAGGAAATACATAACAGTGTCGTTTTACCTGCAACGTACCCCCCGTCGACATGATGATTTATCTGAAACAGACAGGTAGGAGCTATAAAACGCCACTCGGCTTCATCATTCATATATTCGTTAAATTGAAAGAGTAACGATTAACGATGAGCAATTTTCCTACTATAACTGGGAGAGTGCAGATGAATCATCAGTTTGATAAGACACCTCTCGTTCAAACCAACCGAACTTACAACGAACTACTCAAGTACTAAAAAGGTTTTGAAGTGAACAACTAAATTTACCAAAGTACTATAAAATTGAACGTGATATCAGTACGTGAAATCTTACCTTGAAATGTTATGAGGCTTCACCTAATAAGTATACGATGACAACATAGACACAGACCTTCAGTTCATTTTACCACGTAAATTCGACGAACCATTGTAACAGAATAGAACGTGAATGGGATTCGAATTCCGCTACACCCGTTTCACTCCAAACTCGATGTAATACCTTATTTACTATAGAAACCTGGACGATTTCGCAAATATCACCGTAATCAGGAGCTAGAAATTCTCAACATCTGAGACAAAATCCTACACAATCGATACATCGAAAACTAGCATCGATAACCAAATATCGAAGGTAAAGAGCAGAATATAGCTTTTTTGTGTGCCATTTCCACCACGTCTTTTCAATACGTTGATTGACCGAAACGTCTCACAAAACTCCTTGATGTTACAAAGTTAATCAATTACGCCCGGAAATGAACGGAGTTATTAGCTGCATTTACTTTTCTCAACTTTAGTAATAAAAGCAGTTTTGTACATTACTTTCTATCTACAAAATGCTCAAGTTTCTAAGAAGAAAAGGGCGGAGTATGTACTCATCGTGTAGGTAGTATCTTGCCCCTCAATGCAGCCTGTGATAGTTTTTTCGTGTGATGGAGGCTGCAGAGGCTGCTTCTATGACGATTTCATTAAACCACTCAAGAAAAAGGTCGTCAGAGTTCGCTGCAGTCAACTGTTCTCAATACAGCGTCATATTCACTACTAGTGCAGGTGACAATGTATATTGGCCAAAGAAGTGTTTTTATCACAAATAAATGTTTTCAAATGTTCAATTGGCAGTCAAATTTCAGCCCATGGCCTCTGTATGAGAGAAGTTTTTGTTTCAGGTGGCACAGTAGCATCCTTTTTCAGGCAAGGGGACCTTAACCAACAGCAACCTTTGTATAGTGCCCTACAAAAAGAGTTTGCATGAAACCGTTAGGAAGAGGTTATTCTCTAGCAGCATCGGTGGTGGCCTTTGTTGACAAGGTCACTAAGCTCACGCTTCCGAAGATTCAGAAAACACAGGGCGTTTCTCTAGGGATGGGTGCCAGCCTCCTTCCTCTGCTACCTAGTGATTCCAATGGGAACATGTGTCGTGCTGGTCACTCCTTGACCGGGTTTCAGGTAGAGACCTATGCTTTTCTTTTCTGAGTCTATAAGCTCAAAACAAGGTATCGTAATAGAATGGCCTTATATTCTATTGACAAATTACAGTAAAAAACAGAATTAAAGAAGATTAGTCCAAACTCTCCTCTTAGCTCCAATAGAATTAAGATTCTTGATTCATGAAGAGTAGGAAGGACTGCCTGACTAGATTGAATTTACACACTACTATAATGGGCTGCCATATTGTGGAGTTCTGCATCAAGTTAAATGAAGTATGGAAGAAGGAAACACCAGGCTATTGGAGCGTGCCAGAAATAAAACACTACGTGGTAATCTGGTGTGTGCTCTTAGCCTCAGAGAAAGCTGAATATTTCATATCGGGTCAGACAGATGAGGTAAGCTAAGCTACAATAGATTACCAAGAAAAATGTAAGGTCTAACTAAAGCTTGATATAAAATGAATGATGAATTCACTTCACGCTGAATTGGGTTGAAGTGATGGACATTGCTCAAAGGAGGGACGAGATAGACATATTGACAACATTGTCCTATACGTTTTTTATGTCTTCCAGAAAAGAGACATGATTGATTGATGTTTCAAGGAAAAAATATGGGTTCTGAGGCTCATCAAACATTGGCAATGAACCTGGCAACCTACAACTGAGAGCAACTTTTTGATTATTACTAAAGAGGTGGGAGCATGGTCAGCAAGCGGACATGGTTCACGGTGCCAACAGGACATCACCAATTCTTAAGTAAGAAATAAGTCTCACCAGAGTGAAGTGGTGGACCTTCGCTTTTACTACTGGTAATAATTTCATGCTTTGTTGCCCTGAGCTCTGCTGGTTTCTTTTATCCGCAACAACTGAGAAGAGAACGATAGATCGAACAATCGAAACCAGCCAGCCATGAACCAACTGACTCGTTCGCGGAGCCACTAAAACGATTATTGGGAGTTAACTTCTTCAGTTTTATGGTAGAAAACAATCGACCATTTTTGTCTACCTTTCCGTTTCAATTCTCGACTTATCACATTCAACCCCAAAATTCACTTATTTTTGTTCACAGAAGATTGGCAACACTGAGAGTGACATTTTTCAAGGCAGAGAACTGCTTTCTGGGCTCAAAGCGCATGCGCGTACCGTCAGTCTGGTTTCCTTGTCGTTCCTCTTCGCTCGCTCATCTCCGCGATTTATCGCCGATTCTCTTTTTTGTAAGCGATTGTGCCGATAGTTTTTGAGCCGTTCATATTGTCGAAATGGCTAAAATGGAGCAGATTTTGAACATCGACCCCCTACAGGAACTCAAATTTGTAGGTAAGCGCCTTATTGCCCCTCAACGTTGGGACGAGCCGCCCTCCGAAGTGATTCCACACTTTTCTGTTCGCTCTCCGTGTTCACCTTGAATTATCGCTTTTACCCCCTCATTTTTAGCCGCCAATTTCGGCGTTAATTGACGCAATTACGATTTGAATTTCGAGCCGGATTATTGATATTGACAAAATGAGAAATGGCTTGTTTGAAAGTGAGGGACGCGAAATATTTGTCTCCGGAATGATCGTTAAGAAAGTGCTTAGTTGGACTACACCTGAAGTACCGCACTGATAGCGTATCCTCTGACATTCGGCCGTTATGCCGCTTCGAATATCATCAGAATTTTGTCTACATTACGATTTAAGGCTTCGTAACCTATTTTTTCCTTAAAAAAAAACCTGCGCAAACAACGGGGAAATTACTTGCCCCCCTCCTTTTTGTTGAAGCGGGGGAATTATTTCTGGAATGACTTGTCATCACATTGCGTTCTTTCGAATTCGCCGATTCTTCAAGTGTAGCCTTCTTTTTTTTCTCTTTCTTGCAGGCCCGTTTTACAAATTGTCCTGCGCCTCTTTGAAGTTGACTAATCCGACGGACAATCACGTATTGTTCAAAATCAAAACGACGGCACCTAGAAAATATTGTGTGAGACCCAACTCCGGCCTTGTCAAACCGAAGGCGACTGCTAATGTACAAGGTATTTAAGATCACAATTACCTACGTGATTATTGATTCCAGCTAATGATTCAGGCGCTACCTAAATTGCTTCGTTGCTACGTAGGTCTACAGTCGTTATGATCTTGAGGTCATCTTGATGTAAATATGTACTTGGGATTATTATTACGGTCTTTTGTCAACACTCGAATCTTCTCCGAAATGTTCAAGATGTGGATCGATTTATTACGTAACAATAATTTAATCGATATTACAGTTCGATGCATTATGTGACAGTGTTCATATCTATATTTCTTTCGGCTGGTTTGGGGTTATTGTTGTTTTCGTATTGAGCAACATTGAGAAACCCGTTATTTGGTTTTAGGGCGCATTGACTCTTGTTTGCATTGTTCGTCTACTTATCAAGTAAACTGTTACATTGAAAACGCTGCTGGTCGCGTTTTTCCTGTTTCTGTTGGCAAAACTGGTTGTGATTTCCTGTTGGAAAAGGATTTTGTATCCATCACTGATTGAACTGGTTGAAGCTACCATTGTAATTTGAATGGTGATTTCAGCAGCCATAGTTACTACTGGTGGTAATTCATGGCCCCAAGTTTTCTGTACCCATACCTCATAGACCGCTGCCTTTTAGGAATATACGAGGTCTGTTCAATAAATAACCGAACTTTTTAAACAACGCGGCAGCAGGCATATTTAGGGATGTGCGGTTGGTAGCACTTTGTTCCGCGCCATTTCCTTTGTAAACACATGTTTTTCCATTGTTGATATCTTGTTTACTTTTCGTGGTGTTGTGTTTTTAGTACGACGTGTTCAGGTGCTAGTGACTATTTTCGTAATGTGCGACATTCGTGAGCAAAGATGCAACGTGAAATTTTGCGTGAAACTTGGGAAAACTTTTACAGAAACATTTCAACTTTTGAAACAAGCTTATGGCGATGATTCTCTGAGCCGCACGCAATGTTATGAATGGTTCTCTCGATTCGAAAACGGTCGCCAGTCAATTGAAGATGAGCCTCGATCAGGAAGGCCTTCGACTTCGACTGATGACATTCATGTCAGAAAAGTGAATGATCTGGTGTGTGCAAATCGCCGATTGACTGTCATAGAACTTGCAGAAGACGTTGCAGAACGGTTACGTGAAAAAGTTTGCAAAAAGCGGCCAGAGTTGTGGCGAGACAACTCTTGGTTCCTTCACCATGACAATGCACCTGCACACTCAGCTTTGTCCATTCGTCAGTTTTGTGCAAAAAATCACATGACTGTCCTCCCTCAGCCTGCCTACTCCCCAGATCTAGCTCCTTGCGACTTCTTTTTATTTCCAAAGTTGAAATCGGTGATGAAAGGGTGCCGTTTCGAAACTATTGATGAGATTAAAGAAAATACGTCATGGACCTTGAAGGCCATCTCAAAAGAAGCTATACGGGACTGTTTTGCGAAGTGGAAACATTGCTGGGAAAAGTGTGTGAAAAGGGAAGGGGATAAGAGCGAATAATCTGTAAATTTAATAATAAAGATGTAAAACCAAAAGTTCGGTTATTTATTGAACAGACCTCGTACTGTGTTGCGAAACACAGCATATGAGACATGATTAGAGGGTAAGGGGCCGAGGAACCATGTTAATAATTTTTCTTGTCGCCGCTGTAATCAAATGAAGCTATAGCCTTCAAAAATGGGCTCACCAGGGTTCAGAATGAGCTATATAATCACATTTGATGATATAACCCTCTAAAAGTGTGGACATCACTGAACTTGGAAACCGGTGTACAAAGGTGTACATCCTTAATACTTTCCAGCTTTAGATAGGACAAGGCTCATGTATCCTATGTAAAGCGTTATCGCGCTGCTCTTGACGATTGGAAGACTTCCTCAATGTTGTTGCCTTGTTGGGGTTTGAAGGATGCCAAGAAACCTCAATTTGTTCATAATTTTCTTTGCACAGCGTAAGGTTAAGACACTGTCAGACTTGTAGGTTTTAACTCTCGTAGCATCTAATCATGGAGGGAAAGGGAACGTGGATAATCACTGAAAAGGTTAATCATTCAGCTCTCTGCTTGACACCATATTCTCTAAGTTCTGATGATGGGGCTTACCCTTCGTATGCCTGCCCCTTCTCACTTGTCCACCTTGTTAAATGTTGTTTACATTTGCTCGAAACGATTCATTAACTGAATTAAAGTTAACGTACATGTGTGATGAGTCCGTCTTCTTTGGCTGGTAGAATACTGTGGACGAGCACTTTCGTTATAAAGATATCATTGTCTGGCTGTTAAGTAAGTACTGACGTGGCCAATTGTTGATGTCTTTAGATCGAAAGCATTCGCCCACAGCATTTTACCAGCCAGAGAAGAGACTTACCAAACACCATCATTGACCTACTGGAACTAACCCAATCGCATTAATACTAACTAAATGTCTTGTCATTCTTCTAGCCCCTTAAATCCTGACAGGCGTGAGCTAGGGAAATTTAATAAAATTGGTACAAAACAGCTTTTTCAATTCCCAAGGCCCTGAACCAGCATAATTGCTGTACTGCAGCCCTCCGAAGTTGATTTTTATTTAAATACGTAAAATTTCAGGCATTGCCAAAAATTGATAGTCAGAGGATCTGTTTTGGCCTTATTACTTTCTGCTACAAAAAGGGTAAGGGAAGTATTGTAATATTGTCCAAAAAAGTTGAGTTTCCTTCATTAATTTACGTTTCAAGGCCTACGTAAAGCCTAAAACCGAATTTCGGTGAGTAGTCCATGTGTGTGTGAATGTCGTTTTGTTCGTGGTTTTTTGAAGACGCGAAAATTAGGTTATGAGCTTTTTTCACCAGCGTGGAAGGTGGGTGGGGGACCAAAATGCACCAAAAACTTTGTGTTTTCTAATTTTTCTCAACGATATTGATTAAACTTTCAAATTATCTGGTCTTAGTCAGTACCTAACTTTTCTTTTTCATAAATATCTCCAGGAAAATTCTGGAGATATACCCCTATGTAACAATGACAGGTTTTTTTCACTTTTTGGCAAAACGATTTTCACCAAACTCGTAGGATGTCTTCATATAGTCCATACGCATATATTGTCCTGAATAAATGTTTTTCTGACAGTCCGTTGAACAAAGATAAAAGCCAAAATATGTCAAAAATAGTGTTGTTTTTTACCTTTTTCGTAATTTTCGGAGTAACTCCATCATTGGATTTGAATCTGCCTTTAAGCAACCTATACCCATATTTTGATCTGCGCAACTATTTCTGTATCTATCTATTGAACGCAGTTATAAACCGTGATAGTTGGGAAAACGAGATTTTGACGAACATTAATTTATTGTTTTTTTCTAATTTCGATCAAACCTCAACCAACTACCTACATATTGTTTTCCATAAATGTTTCTGTGGATTCGGCTCCCATATGTATAGTTGCTCACTGAATGTGCGGGGGCTGCAGAAAGTTATGTGTTGTTAAGCACTAGACGTTTTCAAAATTGAATGGTAACTTCCACCAGATCAACAGCTCAAATCAATTTGGAGAGAGCACGATGTGTTTTTGTCGTATATTTCTCACAATTTTCAAATACTATGAGAAGGCTCATTTGTCTTCGTATAGTTAAGCATTTTGTATCTTCTGAGGCTGATTTTGCCATAATCCGTGAAAATTCGCTCGTCCTTTAGGGCCTGGAACTTATTTATTATGTAGCGATGGTGGTATTCCATACTATACTTCGTTAGAGGTCTATGCATTTGGGAATAGAGTCGTGACGCGATACTTCGGATTAATTACTAAATCTCTCGCTCATGTTTTCGCTGATCATTGGCGTTCACGATATGTTTTGTCGATTTTCAGTTTTGCTTCAACCTTTCAACTACGACCCAAACGAAAAGAGCAAACACAAATTTATGGTCCAGACTCTCATATGGAATCCAAACGGCGAATTAACTGAAGAAAACGCCGTAAGTGTTTGTCAATTTTTTTAAAGGAATAGTCACAAATGAATGTTGAGCTCGGGAAAACACAATATTGCCAGATTGTGTAACTCAACAGGGGTTTTTTTCTGATGTGAAGGGTTCTATAGTATGCAGGGCAGAGGAGCGTTCATAGAATAAAGTAGGGAAGTGTACGAGAAACAAAGAAAATAGGGGGAGGGGGCAGAGCTGAGTATAGATGCCCAGAAATCGATTTCTTTGGTGCTCAAACTAATAATGGGAGGGTAGTGCTGTGAGTACCGGAACTAATGCATTCGAACACTTCTTGTACTACACTTGTGTTGCGAGTTTGTTGTGTGCAGGTCTTCAAATTGAACTGGGTTGTTTAATTTTAAAACCCATTAGCATATCGACGATAAAAATACCCACATAAACAGCAGCAACTCTGCTGTACTCCAAGGAAATGTAAGCAATCACACATGCACATGGACTCGAGATGCTCGATGAGAAACAAGAAACGCTTCTAATTATTGTACAATGGTTTATTATTCTTTTGTACAACATGATTGAGACATATCGTATTCGATCCAATGTCGAAAAATACTATCAAACCATGCGAAATGTGACCGGGCTACACACTTGACGAAAAGTGACATTTTCTAGGTGACGGAATCGACGTAGTTCCGAAAGAAAAAAACTTTCGCGAATCCCATCACTTAGTAGAATTTGCCTCAATGTGTTTACTGTGATCTCACAGTTTCCCATCTAGACGCAGTTGTACACTTCTGAGACCCCTTCTATTCGAAGCAGCATCCAAAAATACCTTGTAAACGATACTGAACTAGCTGTAACTGGAATAAAACTGCCGAATTTTCGTTTTTAACTAATTTTGTGCTCATAACCATGGGTTTCATCCAATAGAATTGCCGAGTAGGTGAGCACTACTAACAACGGTGGCATTTTTGTGCGAAAGAACGGATTTGCTAGATCTTTTTAAAGGCTAGATACGGGGGGGGTTAAAAATTCTTCTTCATAATTCAGAATGAATTCTATTTCCTCTAAATCAAGTTATGAAGCTAAATTTGAGTGTTAAACAGTATAGCATGTTCAATTGAAGGACTTCCAACTTAAATTAGTGAAAATTAACCAACTTTGTAATAACTTCATTTTTTTGTTTCTCAGTATGGGTTTTCACAATTTTCTTGCTAGTGTAGTTCGTACAGTAATACTAACCTCTTGTGTGTTTGACACGACCATTCGTATTGTATATTTGCAATAATCTGTCCAAGTTGCAGCTCGATGTTAATTGTACGCAAAGTTAAAGATGCACGATCTTTTTAGTTCACGTACTTTTTACTGTTTAGTGGAAAGAGGCAAAACCAGAAGCATTAATGGACACTAAACTCAAGTGCGTGTTTGAGTTGCCCAGTACGGCCGAGGCAGGCGAAGGCACTAAAAAACCTCGACCGCTTTCTGCGACCCCGGCGTCTCCTAAAGCTGAGAATGACAGTTCGCGACAAGTAGGAGGAGATGCTGTAAGTAACTTCGATTCTACACTATTCTTATTGTAGGTGACTTATGATGTTCAATTTATTCAGAAGTCGATTAAGGTTACTCAGTGGCCCCATGACTTTACTCGTGCTCATTCAGAACCAACCCAGAACTGTTAGCATAAGGCTCTTTCTCTCTTCCACGTTCTTATTGCTTGCCTTCTTCACCCTCCCAGGAATCTTACAGCGTTCTGCCATTCCCATACATCCTCCCGTGCGACCCAGCAATTTGAGAGACCCACGAGCAGTCTTTCTTCCATGTTATTATTCTTCATCCCTGTGAGATGGCCCTGGATCAGCAAGCTCCATCCTCTTCTGGCTGAGCGCTACCCTGGTAAATGTAGCAGTGCACCTCTAGTTTTCTTAGGAAAGCTGGACTGTGTGCCGCCATGGGAAGTTCCTACGCAGTTTGTTTCCAATTCGGTGCAGGTACTCCTTAAATGTTCCATGTTCTGTTAGGGCTCACTGTGAAGCCGCCTGAACGGTGGGCCAAGTTTTAAAATCAGCTGCTTTGTCCACTTCCCCTGAAGGGCTGTTCCTGCTGTTGGCCCAGTCATATGAAAGAGTACTGCTCACTAGGTAAAGACATTGCCTGGAACAGTCTTTTGTCACTGTTCTAGGTACTTGCGCAAGGTAAATCAACTGAAAAATACGCTCTGAATAAACCCACCAAGTTGACGCCTGTGGGGCCAAGTCAACTTACCTGTAGGGAAAGTCCGTCTTTCCAGCGTAGTTTCAGTGAGTGAGTAGAGACGTCATTTTTGGGCAGTCAGTCAATGAAAAACTGTTGAGGCAGGGAAAAAGTTATCGGGAGTTTGGAGATAAGAGTTGAGTTTCCCATCAGCAGCGGAGGATTAGCAATGGAGGCCTCTTCTGATCGCAAGGGAGAAAAATAATTGATACTTCTCATCTCGTGAGAATGGCTTGTAAATTGGAAAGAGAAAAAAAGAAATATTTCAATCTTGGGGGTTTTAAATTGGAAGCAGCTCCTTCGTGTACTTTACTGTACTTCCGTGGCCCAGTCTCGAGGTGCAGAATTTTAAAAATATTTTCGTATTGGGCGTCCAACCTTCATACGCGATAATGGACAATTTGAATTTTCTGAAGATTTTTATGTCTTAGTTTTTATTTTGATAATTTTTTAATGTACTTGGTTTTGTGGTCGTGGCTTGGAGTGGCCACTCCTTCGTTTGGGGTCTCCCACAACATCGTCTTTTTTGTAAAGCAAGGCTTTTCATTTTATTAGGGCTGGTAATAAATGTTTTGTTAAGTGTAAATTCCTATTTGGGTCCCCCTTTAGAATTTTCTTTAAAACCCCCATCCACTGGTGTCGGTAAGGCCGTTGAAAGGCTGCAGACAAACAGGATGGACCTGCTACATCAGATTGAGACGGCGGACCAGGTAGATGACATGGCGGGGGGGGGGGGATCTATGGATGCGACAAGGTAAAGGTAAGCACCCTGCCCTTAAGGCCTTAAAATAGCCCTATCTTTAACATCATATCAACTTACTTCTTATATCATCTGCTAAACCAACAGCACTGGATAATAACTCTGTTTAAAGTAAATATTGTTGTTGTCTTTACAGCCTGTAGGAGGCGATGGAGAAGTTGTGAAGCCTAGAAAGGAAACAGCAACATTTGCCGAGAGCGAGGATTGTCTCAAAGATGTAAACGCTGGTTTAATGGTAACGTTGAAGATCCTTCCTACCTACCTCATATTTTGCTATCACAGGAAGTATTTTTACTTCCCTCGCCTCATAGAGGATCTAAGTATTGTAATGAAAAAAGTTCCTAAGTGGAAAAGTCACGGATAATCTTCATATTGGTATTCAAATATCCGCTGTACAAACATCACCTAACTTTCCTCGCCCCAACATGACCTGGTTTCGATAACGAAAGTCAGGTTTATTGAAGTAGAGATAAAAAAGCCAAAACCCCTCATTTGTGGTACATCTCAGTTTCTATTAATGGAAGCTGTTCATAACATCATTTTCACTCCTCGAAAAAAAAATGACGAAAGAAACTGAAAAGAGAGGTCAATTGGTTCAGCCATTCTCCAGCTAACTAACGGGCACACAAACCACTAAATACCATGTTCTTAGGAACTGAGTGACAAACATTAGATTATGAAGTAGAACAATAAAAATGGCTAAGTGTTCATGAGTGAAGAGGAAAGTTTATCTGACGCGTTCGCCAAAGATGCTAATTTGCGTTTGAGTAATAGATCATATTTCAATAATGAAGCCATTTCCTGTCGTGATGTAGTTAAATAAAGTAGGGAGCATAAAAACTGAAGAGGGGAAAATTTGTACAACAGGAGGATGGCCTCTGGTAAGGAGAAGGGCATTGACATGTCGTTCGTAATTATATTTGCTCGCAGCGAGTAACCAAATACGAATGATTTGCCAAAGTTACAAGGCAGCACTGTAGCATTTCGTATTAATCATAATTCGTTTTTCTGTGATTAATTGCCCTTCACCTTCGTCGTGATGTCAGCCTACAGGCGGCAGTTCACATTGCGACCGAGACAGATGGCGCATGACCAATGTAACGGTCTATTCTGCATCAATTGAGAGTCGAGACCGAGACCACAACCAAAACTATGTTTATTAACACGTTCAGTGCGTACTTCTGTTGTATGAACAGAACCAACCCACCCCACCAGGAGAATTGTTTTTTTTTCTCATAAATCTAACCGAAATGGTTCCAATATTAGTAATTTATAGGTAATTAATCTTAATAGTCGAATTTGATTAAATTTTGCTCATTATGCACCTTGTGCGTGATACGCCTGGTGAGAGTGATCACAGTTTTTCTGAGGAACCAGCGACAGCTTGGGTCTAATAGGAAACTCGTGTATTATAAGGTTCATTTGGAAAATACCCATAGAAATAGAAACAAGAAATGTTGGTATCAGCATTTTAATTGGGTTGGTTCCATAAATATCTACTCCATCAGCAAAAAAGCACGTCATGGCTCATACCATAGGTATCTCTTACCTACCTTGTCGGAAGAAAATATGTATCAATTACTATATTTATGGTATCAGTCCAATAATATGTCAATCACATACAAGAACTCCAGAACGCACAATAATCGAATGCAAAACTCCGATTTGGAGTGTCTGTGAAACAAGTACTTTCTGAGTGAAATACATCTCCAAACTGCAGATGGCGCATTCTATCAGTTGTTCGTAGTACCTGCTCAGGGGGGATAAAAAAACAAAGACTTTTGCACCGGGCGTCGATTTCTAAGAAAAGTTTGAAATAGCAGCAAGTCATAATGCATAGCTGACCCGACCCGATTCACACACGGGATACGCACGGGACGTGTTAAGTGTGTTAGTGTGTAGATGAAGTCAGTTTTGTAATTATGTCGACTGTGTTATTAACACTGCATTGGAAAGCAATATACGAGCACTTTAAGCTTCATGTGGCTGTGGCTCTTGAAGAGAAAATTAAATAGCCAACCGACAGTGCGCTTTAGTTGCCACAGGCTTCTTGAGGAGCAAATCGCTTTCGGAGTCGATATAGGCCAACATTTCCAATCCCTCAAAGGCGCTACTATTACAATGTTAGCGTCATTACGAGCAATTAGTAACGCTGCTTATCACGTGTGCGTTATCGTGAGGCAATCCTCATGTACAAGGCCATTTACGTGGGCATGATGGCTACTGTCCCATTGTCTGGAGCAACAAACTCACAGTCAATCAAAGTAGAGTACGGGCCCAATCCCAGCTCTCTGGACTCCTGGAGACAAGGCCAAGGCCTACCAGACAGCGTCAACTGAAGCACTTGAAGTGGTCACTGGCCAGCTATCCGTTGACTTGATCATTGAGTGCATGATGGACGAGTGGAACTTTGTAATAATCTCTGGACTGAACGAAAACTTGCCACACTAGATAAACTGACATTTGATAAATTGCAAGCGAGATGAGAATCCTTGTCAAAGGGATGTGACATGTACGATTCTTGTCCCAACATCACTGAATATCTTGGGAGCAAGTATGTTGAGTCAGACTATTGAATTCAATGCACAGCTCCACTTATTTCCTCTCAAAGACTCTCCACTCTGCAGGTCTTGCGCCTCAAATGCTGCTCCACTGTTACTGTGACGGTTATTTGGAGAGTAGTCAAACCTTCTAGCTTTGGCTGCTACCAAACAAGCTTAAAACCGTTTTGCCTAGTTGCGAAGAAAACACGGTCACAGTCAACCTGCCATACCTCCACAGGTCTGGGTTTGGTGTATGCTGAGCGAGAGATCGGCCTCCAGTCATCCAACTCATATAACCCCCTGTAGAAGGTTCAGGAACAGTCATTTTGATAAGGAAATAGATCTGTAATGGAAAGCCAAAAAGAGTTACTATTGGAGGAAGAAGACGATGATTTGCTATATTATTATTACAACTTTAAAGAAAGATTATTAACAAATTATTTAACTAGAGTATTGTATATCTAAGGGTTCTACCTGATCTGATCTAACGCAGTAATTTTTTAATTATGAACGGGCGTGCCTTTTTGGCACCACATTGTCCTGGGCGGAGAATGTCTCATTGTTTTCGGTCTTACGCCTTGATCGCCCACCTGCACTGGCAATGATACAAACTTCAATGACAAGTGACAGTCTCCTGTTTCAGTCAGGGCGCGAATCGCTCCCGTAATAAGGTCAATTGTTGAAAGCCAAATCTCCGATTATCTGTAGTCAACCCTCAATCCTCTTAGTATCTTCAAAATCCAGTACTTTGTAGATAATCATAATGTGGTGCCAAATATTATTTTTAATTGTCGAATATTCACGGTTTTTCTCTCTCTCGAATTTTACAGGAGGAGGTTCGCGTTTTGCGTTCCCAACTGAACGCCGCCCAATCGCCTCAAAAATGGTCACAAATGCAAACTCAACCCAGTTTTCAAACACCGACTATATTATTAGCCGTTCTTGCCGGCCTTGTAGGCATCATCCTCGGAAAATTCCTTCTATGAGCGAATATCACAAAACCTATATTATTATTATTTTGTTTCTGTCTGGACATAACTTAGCCCATAAATAACAAGTCCACCCTTCCCTTCAGACATCCTTCCCCTCACTGTTTTCCCCTCCTTCATCGAGATCCCGGTTAATTTTCTTCGATTGCCGAACTCGAGCTGTTGCCTCCCTCAATCTCTTCCCTTCCTACCTTCCGTACTTCGTCTGTCATGCTCCCCGATCCCACTTTCTACCTTCCAATAACTCAAAATTTGCCTACGACCCTCCTGCAACGGTGAAGCTCGATGCTTTATTCGAACTTTATTCGATTCGTTGATGTTAATAATTGTTATGGGGGTTTTAACCTTTGTGTATGCTATAATTACATTGCGAGGGGGAAAAATTACTCAGATATTTTTATTTATCCAATTTTAGGCGTCTCAATCGCGAAGTTACGATCTTTAAGTGTTATTTACTTGAAATACAAAATTAGTGTAAAGCTGCCTCCACATCTGCAAAATTAAGTTTTGGCCAGAGGCTTTTTTTCTCATTCAGAGGAAAAGCCTCTCTCAAAAAAAAAAAGAAATTACTCTTCGTGTGTGTAAATTTCTTCTTGATTTTTTGGTTGTTTGTTGAATGTGGTATTTGTAACGAAGCCTTCGCCACACTGTAATTACTTAATAGGGCTGCATATAAAAATAAAATAGTGATTGTTGATTGTTTTGTTTTTTATGATCAATGTTGACGAAAACAAAAAATTATGGCACTTGTGGATGCGGCTGTTGCTGTGTATAGTTCAGCCGTACACATCGAGCGTCCGGCAATTTAAGTTGTCCGCTCTTCACTGCAACGAGTTTTGTTTTGTTTTGAGAATCTCTGTTATTCTGCGTAGATTAAATTCACCGATGGTTCGTAGGATCTGATGCATGTGGGGCCGGGGCGATTCGAAGTGACGTTCAAAGCCGAAGCGGTTTATTTAGTTTCGGTACGAGTCGCGCCAAAATTTAAAACTGTCACAGTACGATTCGTTTCTTTCTGTTTTTTTAATTTATAATTTGTGATTATGAAGGCGGTGTTTGTTGCTAAGTGAAACGGTTTTTAGAAGTACGTTGTTGAAAAAAATTTGAGTTATTTTGTTTTAATCCGAAATTGCGTAAATTTGAAGGAAAAAAAGACTTGTTTTATCACAATCAACCGCAAAATGAACTTTAAGAACTGACAATTTGATCTTTTTCAAACGTTGTGGCCAATTCCCCGTTTAGGTACTTTCTTCCTTGTACTCTGTTGAGAGTTGCAAAGCGTTGTCTACCAAGGCGTTATAAGTTTGAGAAAACGGTGAAAATGTAACTTGCTGAATATTTCCTGGTTTCTACTTGTTGGGGTTAAATAAATATTGTGCGCCCCGAACTGAACTGCCATCGCCTTCCTCGACGACTACACGATCTGTGAGATTTTGATTGACTAGAAAATTTGTCACTACGAAGGTGAAGGTCTAATTTACAGTAAACCCGTCTCACCTTTTTACTGTGTGAAGTCCCAGATTGTGCTAATTATTTCAGTTTGACGATCTGCTGATTGTTCGAGTCTCTTTTGGGTTGCGAATAGAGAATTAAATGACTGATAGTTGGTTCATTAATCCGTCTTATGTATTGATTGAGCACATCGGTCGTTACAACATTCCGAGGTTTAGCTATTCGACGTCAGCTTGTCGGTTTGACGATTCATCGAAGGTTTTCTAACATTCGTTGATTTGATATTCGTTCTACAAACCTTGCTTTCGTCCAATTCAACTAATTAAGCGATTGAACGCGTATTTGACATCATTGCCGACTAGTTCGCGGACTGAATTTCAAATACGAAGCAGCCCTTCAGGTTTTTGAACCTGCCGTAGACAATTATTCCAACTTTGCTCTTTGATGAGTTTTAGTCGGTGTGAGTGAATTGTCTTCTGCGTTTGTGGGCGGAGTAGTGTTCTGATTGAAAGTTGAAGGAGTGGAGTTCGAAAGAAATCGTGTAGTCATAAATGGTCGAGAAACTTCGTTATGCTTCAAGCAGCACAATTGACTTACCGATAATCCGAATCCTTTTCAAGGTATTCAGGTGTGGTCGCGAAATTTGTGCCTGCTTGAATGAACTCATCTTGCAGCAAGTTAACACTAGAGCCTTCCAGTCCCAATTTGTGAATGAAAAGAAGAAATAAAAAGAAAGAAAATCCAACCGGCAACATGAAATAAAGTACGAGGCATAAAACTTAATCACTCGTGGGGAACTCTGTTTATAATATATCCCCGTTTATTTGTTGGCCAGCTCTTATTGTTTGTGTACTCTAAAACATATTTAACGCGCCACGAACCAGTTTAAAATGCTAACAGGACTCAATACGAGTTTAATACACCAGTAGAGAGCTCTGTTGCAAAAACAATGGGGGTTTCTTACCCATAAAATTCAGTTCGTTCTAATTACGATTTAAAACGCCGACAGTTGTGACCCCAGAGCACACCCTGTACGATACCCCTTTTGTATTTGAACGATCGTACGGATGACGTTACACACATTCATTCAACCATCAGCGACGATCACCACCTTTCTGCCGGCAATTCCACTTCCAGAATCAAAACCAACCGAAATTTCGCTGATTTTAATTCGTTTATTGAGCAGTTTTTGCCAACGTTTGCGTTTCGCTCGTTACAAATGAAGGTACAACTAAGTGAACTAACACTCCTTTATCACTTTTGTTACAGGATTGTTTTTCTTGCAGCAGTCTGCATTTTCTTTTCTTTTTTTTCGTACTTTACTTACTATTTTATAAGTTGTATATTGTATAAGTTGATAATTTTTAAGCGTCAAACTTGTAAGAATATATTATTACCAAGGAGAGTCATATGCTTGTAATATTATGAATCATCAGTCATTATTTAAAACAATTATAAATATTAGATACGAGGGAGATTTTACAAAAAAAAAAATTAGTCATGGAAAATCGTGGTGAGTGTAAAACTCGCGTTCAAGACATTAATTTTTCTCTGCTGACTCGAAGTATTGGGATTTGAAAGAAAAAAAAATAGCTCACTGATTGTTTTGTTATGTTTTTGTGGCATCAAGTGGTTGCGTTTTTGACGAGACGAAAATGACTTGACTCCCGGGGACTTATTTTCGTTGCTTCATTTTGTTTTTAAATATAGCTTCGTTACTGCTCATGAACTATTATTTTCCTTGTTTAAGGTTGACTTTGAAGAATTTTAACGAATTAAATTCTTGTCGAAAAATGATTGATGTGAGTTTGTTTTACTCGCCAAAAATAAGTCAAGTCGATATTTGGAGACGAGTCGACCGCGGATCCTGGATGTTGCTAAACAATCTTAGCAGCCAAGTGAATCTCGTTAAGGAAAGCTTCGTTCACTGGGCATTTGAACGGCGTTCCAGAAAATTGAGAAAACCTCGATTAATTGAACCAGAAATATCTGGTGCGTAGCAACACAACTTTACGCGACCCCAGTAAATTCGACGACGTTGCCATATGTAAGGGCGCTGTATCCTCGTTCAACTCATCTACAACAACATTTGTGGAGAACAAAATGTAGCCAATAGTATGTCTCTTCGGTTTGACGAACCTACTCGCGATCTCTGCACGACTGACAGAACCTAAATCACTATCGACGTTGTGGAAACCCATTCCAATAAAAAAATATCTGGTGCGTTGCAACACACAACTTTCCTTAGCTCTACGTCAATTCACTTTATACATGGCTAATTCTATTTAATCAATTCATTTATCACTCAGTTCCTTTGAATTTGGTCAAACAACGCTTTACGGCAGCAAAAAGCGGTAGCAGTGCCGGAATTTATTGTGCTGCTCGTACTCATTGCAGGACCATTATTGAGCAATTGGTACACAGATAATTAATGAGGCTGTAAACGCGATTTTTTAAAAAAAGGATAGTAATCACTTTTGCAGAGCTATTGGAAAATAACTGTTAGAACAGGTAGTAACTGCAACGACAGTAGTTGAAATTCAGGAATTTCTGGAGTGACCCCCATGCATCTCATGAGCGTTTTTAAACACTCAATCTTTAGGTATTGGATTGGACTACAATACTAATTTTTTTTTAACATTCTACTTAAATTCCAGCGGAGTTTATAAGGAAAAAACTGCGCTAAAAACGCTTTTGGTCGAAAATTTTGATAATTTATTCTCGTCATTTTCCACAGATGAGAATTTTATGGTATGATTATCTTATTAAGAGCTATCTATATAAAAAATTTAATCAAAATCGTTAGAGCCGTTTTTGAGAAAAACAATTTGGTGTTTTGATCACTATGATAACTATAGTTGACTTTCGGTGGATTTTGCTCATACCCTTATTTTTGCGTCCCATGGTAATTTGTAAGCTAGACATCAAGTTTCAGCTGATTTGGTACGGTTGTTTTCTCTAAAAACCGCGCTAAAATCGATTTCGTCGAAAAGTTTGATAATTTATTGTGCTGCTCTCGTCATTTTCCCACAAATGGGAATTTTATGGTATAATTGTCTCATTAAGAGCTATCAATATAAAAAATGTAATCAAAATCGTTAGAGCCGTTTTTGAGAAAAAAAATTTGGTGTTTTGATCACTATGATAACTATAGTTAAAGAAATTGGGTTGTGTCCGCCAGTAGGCAAATACTAAAGTTAACGTACCTGTTAGGTGAGTCCGTCTCCTGACTAAACGGCCAGACGATAATGTCTTTACATCGAAAGCGCTTGCCCACAGTAACTCACAAGCCAGAGGAGACGGACTCACCTAACAGGTACGTTAACTTTACTATAGTTAACTTTCGGTGGATTTTGCTCAAACCCTTATTTTGGTGTCCCATGGTAACTTGTGGGCGAGATATCAAGTTTGAGTGGATTTGGTACGGTGGTTCTCTCTAAAAATCGTTCACAGACACACAGGCCATTTTCCCAAATAGTGTTTTTCGGACTCAGGGGGGTCTGAAACGTAAAGACCGGAAGAGAACTCAAAATTTTTTTTTCAGCCGATTACATATTTTCCTTTCTACTTCGTAGAGCCAAGGAAAGTAAAAAAAAGGAGAAAAGGACGATAGGCTGCTCAAGCTGCAGCCAAATAGAATGGGTACCACGAGGGCTTCAGCCCGCAGCGTGGAGCTCTTAGGGGCGTGACGCAGTTGGCCGTGAAGCCATGTGTTCGGCTTCGTGGGGGCAGTGGTTTCGTTGGGAATTCCCTTATTGAGCTGTTTGGTTCTGGCAGATGAGGGGTTTAGGCAATGCCCAGCACAAATGTCTTTTTCCACTTGATTTGAGTTGCAATGTCAGAACGATTTCGGCGATTAGGCCATCAGTAACCGAGTTGTGTTCTTGTAATTGGTTGTCCTTTTCTTTGGTGGTTTATTATTTTCAGTTTAACCCTATGTTTTCGGTCAGGAAACATTTTTTACAACTCTCCCTCAAAATTTGATGCTTAACGTTTCAATACATCGGGATTGTGCGTGTAACGTAGTCTAAGAAATCCATTCTTTCCTACAAAAATCCCATTTGTATCTATAATTATTTCTGAATATATATGTTGAATGGAGATGTAAGCGGTATTCAAATTTTCTCAAAAACGGCTCAGACGATTTCGATCAAACTTACGGAGTACTCTCAGCTAACTAGTCCCTACATTTTGTTATCTATAAATGTTCCTGTAAAAATGCGTTGAACGAAGACATAGCGCCCACATATGTAGGTGGTGTTCGAACTTGAAGGATTGCGGAAGTTTAGTTGCTACACACCGCTCATTCCCTTCGCGCTGGAACTTTCACAGCGTCAGTGAATCTCGGATCCAAGAATTCGTGTCATTATTTCTGTCTTAATTTTTACTTTCCGCTACCCGAAGGGAAGGAAAGTATAGTAATCGGCCCAAAAAAAAAATTTGGGTTTTCTTCAGATCTTTACGTTTCAGACCCCACTGAGTCTAAAAAACCTAATTTCGGAGCGAGGTCCGTGTGTGTGTCTGTAGTTCGATTTGCGGGAGAACGGCTGATCCGATTGAGCTGGTTCTTTTTTTGTTTTGTTTGTTATTTTTTGTAGACACCAAAATAAGGTTATGGACGATTTCGGCCGATGGGAAGGGGGGGTGGTGGACGAAAATGTACCAAAAACTAGGGTTTTTCGCATTTTTCTCGAAAACGGCTCTAACGATTTTGATTAAACTTTCACATTATCTTCTCCTAATCAATACCTAACTTTTCTTCTCCATACATATCTCCATGAAAATACGGTGAACGGAGATATGGGCCCCTGAAGCAAAAATAGGTTTTTTACGCTTTTTGGCCAAACGGCTTCAGCGATTTTCACCAAACTCACAGGATGTTTTCAAATAGTTAATACCTACATATTGGTCTCAATAAATGTTCCTGTGACGGTCGATTGAACAGAGATAAAAATCAAAATGTGTCGAAAATAACGTTTTTTCGAACATTTCCGTAAATTCCAGGGTAACTTCTTCACCAGATGTGATAAACCCTAATCGAGTGTCTTCTAGTCACCCATACCAGCATTTCGTTCCGTATAATTATTTCTGTATATATATGTTGAACGGAGATATAAGCCAAGTTAACTCAGAAAAGGAGATTTGTCGAATATTAATTTATCGGTATTCCAATTTTCTCAAAAACGGCTCTAACGATTTCGATCAAACTTGCGGAGTACTTTCAGCTAACTAGTACGTACATTTTGTTCTGTATAAATGTTCCTGTAGAAATGCGTTGAAAGAAGATATAGCGCTCGCATATGTAGATGGTGTTCGAACTTAAAGGGGTGGCGGAAAGTAGTGTGTTGCTACGCACCAGATATTTTTATTTTTCTCTCTGGCCCACTTCTTTTTCTTGGAATGAGGGAGCGTGTTGAAGTTCGAACACTAGTTGAACGCCAATTGTTACGAGGGGGGGTTTGGAGATGTTTGAAAATCCGTTGACTCAAGTAAAAATTACTGCGAGCGAGGAGCTCCGATCCAATAAACCGACATTCGTCAGGTTTATGAACCATTGTCTTAACCACCAGACCAAGATCTTGAGGGGGCGAGGGTGCCTTTAACGGGAGTCAGTCAGTACATCCCAACCTTGATGTTCAGTTTAGTTTATGCGAAAGGCCTTTATCCTCAAATACTTCCCTATCGCTGAGGGTGCAACCTCAATACTCCCATTTTGGAGAAAATAACATCAACTAAGTACCACTCGTGACTGTGAATGTTTATTTTCGTGTCTACTATTTATGTTTGCTCGCCCTACGTTAATCTCGTTAATACTAATGCCCGATGTGTTCTACTTCATGACTTTCCCTTTGCCCATCACTCAACTTCTTTCTTGAGCTGAACAGCTTAATACGTCAAAACATCGTACAAGGTAGGTTTCATGAATTTTCTTTGGCTCTTTTGCATAACTCAACCTCTATCTTTAATTTTGTGTAAGAGCAACATCTGACACCTTTCCTGGGGATTGCTGTAGTTGGCATATTTTTCTCAAAACACCACACTTCAGCTTTCTATCCAAAATACAACCAAGACTCTCTTCCAAGCTTCTGGGGGCTTCAGCATCAGTATTACATTGGCATGGTTGGACCATAACGTGCATAGGGCGTTCAAATTCTGCTTCTTCAAAGGCCTCTTTTACTGAACTCTGTCGCGCTCATGGAATCGCGAACAATTAACAACCTGAACGTTCAAGATGTTTAGTTTTATTTTTTTCATAGCGTTATCACAAACTTAGAATTATGTACAAATTACAATTGTTTATGTTCATTAAAAAACGAAGGTTTCCGTATTTGTTGTGATGGCATCGTAAATGAAAGTGTTGTTAACTGGTTTGTACTGTCCAGTAATCAACTTGATCACCTCGTGAGCGACGCATCCTCCTAAAAAATAAAAAGGTTAATGGTCAATAAATGTAATGAGGGATGAGCAACTGGATCAGGTCGGGTCTGTTTCCTTATCAAGACTCTTCAGAGGGTTTTGTCTGTCGCATGACGTGGCTGTTTCACTACCATACAAGAGCTGGGGCACTCACTAAGCATCCAATGAACCCAGACGTATGGAGGTATGGTGCGTTGTAATTTAGCCAGCATCCTGGTCGAGCGGTGTTTCCTGTGAGTTCTTAATCTGATTTCCCACCTTAACTACTATTCACTCGGATGGCAAGTTTCAAAGGAATGATCAACTTTTGCCACTTTTTTTGCGATAACCTTTGCAAACTGGTCGAAACGGTTATAAACGAGCTTAGTAGCAGTCAAAGCTCGTAGGTTTGGCTGCTCTTTCAACAACCATCGGTCACTGTTGTTGGAACTACAGTGGAACAGCTCGTGGTTTACTGTTCCCTTCGCACTGGAAGCGAAAGACGTGCAGAATGGAGAGTCTGGGAGACGAGAAGCGGACCTGCACATTGAAGTCATATCAGTCGACTTGACTGCTGTGCTGCTATTATGCAAAGAGCCTGGCCTGCTCATCTCACTGCATGGAATCCCATACAATATGGGAGAAGTTGTAATCTGTTTTCCAACCTACTGTCTTGCTAGCAGGAAAATTTGAAGTTTCTTGAACACCAAACCGCCTCGAAGAAAACCAGGGCATTTGCTATTTTGTGGTATTCTAGCACACCCATGTGGAGCTGACATATGGGCTACAGGCTTCAGTAGAATCTTTTTTCGTCGGCCTATTGGTTCCCTCGTCCCCTCCGACTCCCTGACAGCCTAGCTTCAAACACATTGTCAATTGCCCGCACCCAGTGCATTCAGCCCAGTCGTGCACTCTCTTCGACTGTTTCACTGTCAGATGTGTTAGCCTTGACAACACCTATTTTGGCTTCAGATTAACCAATCCCTCCAATTTGAGTAGTACCAACTAAATTCTTAGGATTGGCATCATGGGGTCACCTGATGGGTCTGACTAAAAGGTCTTCAGTTGGGCAAAAGAACAACGCGATTTAAGACAACAAATAAAACCCGAAATAAGCCTTTAACGCAGTATGATACACGTTCTTAAACTAACAAAATTGAATTGTAACTCCTCCCTAGGGGAAATCCAAAAAAATACGCCATTGTGGAACGTTTTCGTCACAAGTAAGGAAAAGATGAAGTGCGTGTACCATGAGCATCCCAAGTCCTCCCAGTTTACACAGGTCCTAAGAAGTGGTGCCCAGTGGCGATGACTAAGTCGTTCAGTAGTGGCACCTTCCGGGCCCAACGTGGATTGATGAGGAAGAGTCACGTGGACTAACTCATAGCACTTAGAACATTTGAATTAGACTACCTGTTAACACCCTCGTATTAGGGGCGTGGTTTCATTTCTTTACATTGGAGGAAGCGCCTATTACTGGACAGACCTCTTAATGAAGTCCAACCCTATGAAGTCATGTGCCACTCAGCCACTACAATCAATCACTACTCCAGCCTCATCCCCACTAACCTCTGGTGAGTGGTGCCCCACACATACACTGGCCTCTCAAGCTTGCCCTCCCCAGAGTTGTCTAGAAAGCATCCTGGCACACGAGTACTGCATGGGGAGATATTCTGCAGAAGGCCCATTATAGCCTTCAGGCATATGTGAGGCCAAACACGTCGTATGATACAGTCTTAACATCTGAGCCAATGCATTCTTATTGTATATGGTTGGCTACGTGCAAGTTGCAGTCAGCAAAAGGAGGGTGATATACGCTGGTCATCAAAATCGTGTGGTTTGTGGTCCAGCACCGTGCGTTTCAGACCAAAGATAACAGAACAGGCTTCATCGCTCGCAAATGATCATAAAGATGAGATTATCTGGTCGGTAAACGTTTGCAATGGAGGCGACTTCAACTTCTTGCAATGGGCAAGCTCTGTTACCGCAAAACTGAAGAATGTACTTCGTGGGTATGCATTAACGATGAGAGAAATAAGTGCCCAGGAAGGTTGAAATCGACTCCAAATTTGACAATATTATTTAGAAGTCGTCACACGTGCTCTGAAATTGGGGCAATTGAGCAAGAGTTTAAAGCAAGCGTGGGAAGACTTATCCGTTCCAGTACATACCATTTCCTCGAGAGGAATTCGGCGAAAGGGGTAAGGATTTCGTCTGTCACTTCTGGAAGCTGAAGAGAACCCGAAAGATAGCAGCGTTTTTAACATAATCCTTTGGCACTAAAAGGGGAAGAACCTACATCCACGTGGATGAGAACATAGATGTACAGAGTTCGCTACACTTAAGGAACTTTACTCCTACCTAAAAGCATCGGCACACGTCCAAAGCCTTGGTTGACGTAACCGACTTGTTATTGAAGTTTTGTTGGCTGAGCGACAGTACCTACCTACGTACAACTGAGCCCTGACCTTTGACTGTTTCGCCTATTCTCCCCCTCCACTGCGAACTGACTGCAACTTGCACAACCACAACTCACACGCTACTGTATAGTTTATGACTTTCAGTGGCAAATGAAAAACGAAATTCTTCAATCAACTGTTGACACTCAATTGATTGTTGAAAAATGTCACCATAACGCCGCTTCATAATCAATAACGTTAATGCTGAATATTTACCGAGATAAGCTGATACAGAATGTAACTCTGCCCCTCCGTAACGACAAATCTCATGAACATAATCGTCTTTGGCCAAAGGACCACATCCCCATTCGGTGAGCAATTTAGTAATACTTCCCTGCAATCAAATCAAAAGCAATTATGAGTTTTTGTATAGTCTGTAAGGGAAGATAGTTTAATAATGCTGCAGCCTACTTTCAATTTAACGATGTCGTGTTCATCTCCAAATTCCCCTGGATGGTGATTGTACTCTGCGTTAAACCTGTCGATCCCTCGAAACATCACATAGTAGACGATAAGGCTCTCAGTGTTTTCAACTCCTTGAGCTAAAAGTGAGTAAACAGAAGAATTTGAGCAACGTGTGGAGGCAACAAAGAATGTTGTGATTTGGCTTCAAATAGTAAGTTGATGATCCTTCAACAACAATGGGGTGAAAGGAAGATTTCAATACCTAACTTTGCCTAATGTATGCGCCTTCGAAATGAGGCGCTCAAAAGCGAGGAAGTGGCGTCACCTAATGGGCCACCACACAAGCCATACTGGTGCACTTGGCTCTTTCAAGTCAGTCACTCGCTGTTATTGGTTTTCCTTCAGTGTACCCTCTGTGATATCACGCTTCCCTACGTTGTTTCCTCGTTATATTTATTTAACATAGTGAGTTTTTGGCTGTCTAGGTGCATCTTAAATTCCCTCCATCACTCTGCTCATAAAATCATTCATCCCAATTTGCAATACCGCCCGAGTCATCTCATCACCTCTCTTGCCAGCCAGTGGTCTTCAACAATATCCGCAAGTATTGTGAGTACCTCTAGTGTGTAGCTAACTTCCTTCACATTTATCATAAAGTCCACTTACACTCAAGGATAATTCAGCACGATTCGCAACACCTACCATTTTCCTATTGAAGGGATTGGAACATAATGATGTGCACCAATAAGGTATTATAATGAACTCAACAAATGGAGTAGTACGGTTCTATTATCCGAGTAAGTGACTGATGAAGACGTAGTGGAAGACTTGTAGTACACTCCTGTTGAGTACACTCGGTTTCCTTGTCAAAATGGGTGCGTGACAACTCGTCCGCTAAGGACCAAAAGTGGAAAGGTCAGGTGAGAAATAGAAAATGACAACTCGTCCTCTTCCACGGGCAAAACTTACGTGGACAACTCGTCCGGTTGATGACGACTCGTCTGGAGCTCTCGACGTTAACGTGTTTACTTCGTTCCGTAAACCTCATCCTGAATTTTAGGCAACACTCCCTTTCGCTTCGAATTGTACCCAACTCTATGAAGATTTTCTACGTGCTGATATGTAACGTCAACGTCGGCTTCCATGACTGTTTTTCTCACAACCTATAACAGTTTCACGTACCTCCTTAAGCACTAACAAATCTTTAAAATAAGGTGTCACTCGGCAAACAATAACATTACAAACTTTTCCCTACTTTTCTCATTGGAGCAGATAGTTCTTCGGAAGCTTTCCTTTTGACGGCTGTACGAAGCCTTGCATTGTCAATCTCCTCAGCACCGAATTCAGAGCGGTTGTGGTCACTCATTTCTTCCATCACTTTTCCATCAACCATCCTCAAAAACCACCACACTTACACTTCTGCCGACCCACACAAGACCACCTTTCTCCATCCGACAAATTACAGTGAAATGTATATTTATAGTTTTTGTAGAACTCGATATTTCTTCCTCGCTGAGAACCGCCGGCAACAATTATTGGCTCCATAACGATGCACAACTGAAGGCAAACGTAACACGATCGTCTGTACCAGTTCATTGAACATAACTTATCTCTCGAGCACGGTTCGGAATCGGCCAAATACATTTATCGTCGTCGTCTCCTTTCATTCCAAGGTCAACAAACTCATGATTTCACGATAAAAGAACGTAAGCGAGTTTCCAAGATTCATTTTCAATCTGCGGGCGAGTTGTCCAAGTTACTTTTGAACGTGATCGAGGACGAGATGTCATCATTTTTCCGACAAGCGGACGAGTTGTCAGTTCCCCATCACAATGATTGTTCCTTAAGAGTGTTATATCAGTCGAAAGTCATGGAGGTTGCAGTTTCGCTATCTTGCAAGAGCCAAGGCGTCGCTCAGCATTCACTTAACCCAGACCTGTGGAGGTACGGCAGCTGATCATGACTCTGAGGAATTCGTAACATTTGGAACAAGCCCTTAATCTGGTTTCCCATCTGATCTAACTGATCGGCAAGTTTCAAAGGGACAAATGCACTGAAGCCACGTTTCTTTGTTCAATGGAGACACAGGAAGTGGTACAAGCTTCAATGTTGCTATTGATCCAGTCTCAGGGTCTAAGGCACAAGGGGAAACCAGCACAGTCCAATAAATGGAACACACACACACATTTTCGATTCATTTATCTCCGCTACAATTTCGTGTACATCTTTCTGTGTTTCGTTTGCAGGACTACTGAATAGGGTCACAGAGAAGATCATTAATTTTAAATATTGTACCACGGTCACTACTCATTTAGTGAGTGTGCTACCAGCACATGATGAGGTTTTGTTTCTTCTTATATCACATGATTTCATTAGCCTTCGTGATTTAAAAAAAAATCCTAAATGCCCCCAAACAGCCATTAGTTATTGATAAGTAGTAAATTTAACAAAAACTTTTAGAACCACTCTCAATGACAATCCAAAAAAAACCTTATTTCTTGTGCCCTCCCTTCATTGATGGAAACTGATGATGAACGCGTTTCCTACGATAAAATAACTAATTAAAAAAAATTAAATAAATAAAAAATAACGACATTGGTTCAGTCGTTCCATCCCAAAGTACAAAACATGAACCGATTCAGCCTCAAACTTCAACTTTTTTTTGGCTGGAAGTTGAAATACTTCCAATGTCCGTGGGGTTGAATAAAGTAAAAATTGACTATGCTTAGCGAGTGAAGAATGGAAAGCGAAGGATAAAAATAACTACTAACCGTATGATGAACAATCCCTCTGAGTAGTAGCGCATGTTATCCACCAATTGTTGGGCGATGTTTATGGTGGGCACTACCTAATATTTATTTCCATAAGATTGGAAAGGTTACGAGTCAGTATACAAGTAACAAAATGCAAATGGCATGAAGTCTCCAAACAGGCAAATCGTTCGGAGGGCAGCGGTGAAAAATGTAGGAAGAAACTAGTGAAGCTCCTAGGAACATGACAAACGAGCTTTTCTTCCGCTCTAGTTTGTTCGAAATGCTTCAATGCAAAAATTTTCACTTTCCGCAACCTAAGGAGTTTCTTACCATTTAGGCCATGGAAAGTATTGTAATCGTGTAAAAATTAAAAAAATAAGCTCCTGCTCCTGCCTATATAAACCAGGGATATTTATTTATTTTGTACGAATATATTTTCTTTTTTTTTAATGTAGAAATACGGTCAAGTTATAGTGAAAGTGTGGTAAAATTTCGAGCAGACGACGTCAACATTTGAACTTTAAACCCCGCTAAACATCACCACCTGAGCTTCTGAGAGCCCCCGAAGGTGTACCTCCTTGGGAGAGCGATTTTGTTGCTCAAACGGTGGAGTGTCGTAGCGTTTCACGTTGAGGCTGGCGGGCGCGAAAAAAACCTTTAGACAAACGGTGGGTACAGCTTTGGTACAAGTATGCAACCACCAGGGACATTTTATGCCTTTTATTATTATTTTTTTTACTTTCCTTGCTCTATGAAGTAGAAAGGAAAGTTATGTAATCGGCTGAAAAAAGGCTGAGTTCTCTTCAGATCTTTACGTTTCAGACCCCCCTGAGTCCGAAAAACACTATTTGGGAAAATGGTCTGTGTGTCTGTGTATGTGTGTTGTGAACGATTTTTAGAGAAAACCACTGTACCAAATCAGCTCAAACTTGATATCTAGCCCGGAAGTCACTATGGGACGCCAAAATAAGGGTATGAACAAAATCCACCGAAAGTTAACTATAGTTATCATAGTGATCAAAACACCAAATTTTTTTTCTCAAAAACGGCTCTAACGATTTTGATTAAATTTTTTATATAGATAGCTCTCAATAAGACAATTATACCATAAAATTCCCATTCGTGGGAAAATGACGAGAGCTGCACAATAAATTATCAAAATTTTCGACTAAAAGCGTTTTTAGCACAGTTTTTTCTTATAAACTCCGCTGGAATTTTTGTAGAGTGTTAAAATACATTAGTAGTGTAGTCCAATTCAATACCTAAAGATTGAGTGTTTAAAAACGCTCATGAGATACATGGGGCTCACTCCAGAAATTCCTGAATTTCAACTTTTGCCGTTTCGCTTACTACCAGTTCTAAACTTTTTACCCAATAACTCGACAAAAGTAATTACTATCCTTCTCAAAAAAATTTCTGTTTACAGCCTCATTAATTATCTGTGTACCAATTGCTCAATAATGGTGTTGCAATGAGTACGAACAGCACAATAAAATCTGGAATCGTAAGCGCTACCGCTTCCTGCTGCCGTAAAGCGTTGTTTGACCAAGTTCAAATTAACTGAGCGATAAATGAATTGATTAAATAGAATTAGCCATGTACAAAGTGAATTGACGTAGAGCTAAGGAAAGTTGTGAGTTGCAACGCACCAGATATTTTTTAATGCAATGATAACTACGTTTGATTGTGCTCGTTGATGGTTTCGATATAATGGCCACGTCAATTGCAATTGATATCATCACTTAGTCACAGAGGTTATTAGTTTTAATATGTTATGTTAATGATGATTATGTTAATGATGTTACCAAGCGTTAGATTTTGTAACAGGCGTTACCATGCACTTAACCCAACACAAATTTCGTAACGCTTCTCCGAACATATCCTGCGTAACA
Organism: Pachypeltis micranthus; assembly: GCA_020466155.1. Lineage (NCBI taxonomy): Eukaryota > Metazoa > Arthropoda > Insecta > Hemiptera > Miridae > Pachypeltis > Pachypeltis micranthus. The sequence continues at coordinate 20,631,910 of CM035779.1, forward strand.
TCTCCCGCGTTACATTTTCGAGTTTATGTAGCAAAGTAAAGACATAAAATGTCAAAACACTGACTATCCCAAGTTGGAATCAATGAAGCAAATTGATGGTTCAGCAAATAGTTGGTATTGGGGCCCCTTCCTAACGCAGTCTTTTGAGATTTTTGAACGGCTACAATTCGATTTAATTAAATTAGTTTAAATTACGGCGATAACTGCGAAGAAAACAACTCGCTGGCGGCAGTGAAATCTTCATTTTGTTCTTCCCTTAAATAACATTTTAACGGCGAGTTGCTCGATAGTTAAAAACAGCCCAATCCCCTGGCAAAATGAGGATTAGGCGGGAGAAACAGCCAGGCGTGATTGCATTCACATAAACCAAGGAATTGGCAACTAGGAATCATCGAAGGGCATGTTAGGGCACAATTATAGCTCACCAATCAGTGACGTGTTGATCAGTTTCGGATCGTATTCGTCGGCAATTTTGCTACCCCTAATGACACTTAAACTCGATGCGTGTTTGCAAAAGAGTTTAGTCTCAGCTTCGGTGATGGCATCCATCGGTTGACCCAACTGGTGGAGCAACTGTCGGACTCGCCTGTGAACGATTTCTGCGTGACGGGCTGCTTCCAGCATGTACCTGTAAAAAGCGGACAAAGCTTAATTTTATGATCAGAAACTGGTACGAAACGGCTATTATAATCATCATGAAAGAACTAACGAAATGAAGGGAACGAGAATGGGGTTTACATTAACAGCCTCTACTAGGGAGCATTGCAAGAGTGACTGGATGGTGTTTTACCATACAGGTTTGCCTTTAAAATCACAGCGGTCATGAATACTTGCCTCACTGCTGCAATATTTCAGGCCTCTAGATACACAATCAAAGGCCCTTATACCTGGGAGCAGTAAGGCGTTGGCAGATCAGTACTATTTCTACCAGAGCGAAGACAAACCTTCAACTAACTACTGACGTTATGCCAGAGCTGAAGAGTTTTCAACTGCCATCAGCATCTGCATCCACTCACAAGAACAGTAGGAGAGAGGGCTGTTAACACTAAGGTGGTCGCACTAGTACGGTACACTAATGGTTCGGCAATGTAGGGTGTTTGGAAAATCAGGTGGAAGGACAACCTTGCGTGCTGAAATAACCTTTATTTTACAATTAATTCCAAAATAAAGAAACGAGAAAGAAAAACGGCACTGCCAAAGTAAAAAGCGAATCTCTGCAAAAAAGTTTCTGGAAGTACAGAAATAGTTTGCATACAGATGCGGCTCAACACTCGCGAAAGCTAAGTAACTAACTGTTACGGGACGAACCAAACCCTTCGATTCAGCGGAGGCTCGTCCGAGGCATTTATGCTGACTGGGCACCTCAAATGCCCCAATTCGCTTGAGACTTCGCAGGAGTCAGTTGAATCCGAGCCGGTTCCCTCGTCGCTGTGTTGCCCACGCTCGCGTTCGCTTGCACTCAGTTCCCCTGTCTGTGGTGGTAAAACTCTGAATGTAATTTGCGAATAAAACTCTCTGTTCCAATTGCATTCAGCTTGATATCGTACCAACTTCCCGACTCTCATAGTGCGATATCGCTTCGATATAAATCCCCCCCGTCACATTGGCGCCCAACTAGTAGTCGAACTTCCCCTACATTAGTTCGAGATGCCGGCCACACGGAAAAACTTGAAGGTTCTTCTAATGCGATGGGAATTTTTGGTCCCTCACCTTCAATTTTTCTGCCCTACTGCTGTGACCTACTCTCTCGCCCGTCATTATGTTCGAACGTTGTCCGTTCTTGACGAACAGTTGAACACAGCTTTGTGTTCAATCGACGACTGCTGCTTGGAGGTAGGCAGGACAGCTGTAAAGGAGCTTCTGGTGTACCAGCATCTCAGGCACATATACATAGATAAGGTCAATGCTTATCTAGCAGCGAAGAAGGACAAATCCCATCATGCATTAATGGCGACATCTTCCCGTGTGTCTGTCCCCGAACGACTTCGCAAACAACGAGTCCGGGGAAACCACGCGCCTCTGGAATGGACTGGTCAACATGAGCCCACGTCGCCAGAGCCACATTCCTGCCCTATCTGCAGTAAGCATCATGGGGTAAAGAAGTGCCCACGTTTCCTCAACTCCAGCCAGGAGGCTCGAAGAATCTACATGGAAGAGCACAATCTGTGTACGAATTGTCTGGCAGCCTCACACACGCTGAAGAGCTGCCACTCCACGTACACGTGTGAATGCTGTCAACACAGGCATCTCTTAGTGCGATATCGCTTCGATATAAATCCCCCCCCCCCGCAACATAACACTAGTTATGTGAAAGTTCTTCGTAAGTTTGATCGAAATCGTTAGAGCCGATTTTGAGAAAATTGGAATATCGATAAATTAATATAAGACATATCTCCTTTTCTGAGTTAATCTTCGCTTATATCTCGTTCAACATATACAGAATAAATGATAACGATTTCGCGTTTTAGCCAGGCTTGATGGACAGAGGGTAGCTAGGTTTCTCTCCAGTCCATCAAGAGCGACGTTCCAGCGTGTGTCATGAGCTGCCAAGTACTTGGAAACTAGAACATAGGGCAAGGCTGGTCTGGGCATCGTTGAACTAAATTTCAGCCTTGCCAAGCCGCTGGGAGAGTACAGCACAGTACGAGTATATCAAGCGAAAATTCTAGCCATACATATCTGTACACGAGGATCTTGGCAAAAGAACTCGAGGGTATGTGGGTTTCCACAGCTAGTTCCTGAAAGAGTTAGCGAACAAAACACCTATCAACAACTTGAAAATCCCATTGTCGTTTGTTTTAGCGTCAGTTACATAAGACCTAAAAATCACAAAAGTCGCTCCTTTCCTTGAGTATCCTTAGTCATAAGTTTCGTTTCCTTTGTTGTTTCTTTTTTTTTTGTCTATTACGTAAGGGACATTTTAAATCTAGTGCCTTCACGCTTCAAGCGGTTGGTTCACTTCTTGCCTGAAAGTTAGCCTGGCCACCCGAACAGTTTTTCCGTGTTATTCCTGGTAATCCAGAACGTGTATTTGGAGATCCTAAGGGGGCAGTTCCGCGCAACCGATCCGGAATCCAATCGGACGCTTACGTGATCGCGAGTTCGCCAGAACTGGACACTCAAGTTGCTAGTATATCTGCCGCTCTAGTTTCATTGCCACCATTCCGTCTCCTCAAAACCGAAGTGAACCTGAAGACGACGCCACAGGTTTTCTTTTGCTCCGACAGGAATTACTGTTTTATTTTACTCTGTAAGATAACAATTTCTTTTTTTTTGTTGTTAATAAATCGTATGTACTTCGTGTGGTTCAAGGGTTTTGTGCACAGGAAACTCTTCCTCCCCACCACATTGAGCGTGACATCGTTCATTTCCACCGCTTTGTTCGTTCCCGCCAAATTAATCTCAGAAAACTCCTCAGTTTTATAAGGTTAACGAAATGCGAATAAAAGTAAACCATCTGGATGAGAAGGATCATCATTCTTTATGTGGTTCAGGAATTTATTGAATTGTACGATTTTTTGGAAGAATGTTCAAGTTTATAGCTCAGTTGTGTAAGGGAAACTGCAAATAAAGTTTTGCGCTCCCACCCAGATTTTTTTTTTGAACGCAAGTGCACTCAATTGTACTGAAAATCGTCATATAAATTCCAATCTAATCAGTTACAGTCCACACAACTGCAATAACGCTATAACAATACACTAAATGTGTACACGCGAATAATGATACTCACAATTGCTGAAGGGCGATATACCGCGACGAATCTGCTGTCATGTCAGGCAGAGACCCGCGAAGTGGCAGAAGCCCTTCGCCTTCATTGTCTACAAAGTCTCGAACAGCCTTGGCCATAATCCAAAACGGTTTACTCTGAAATGAGTCCAACCGACGAATAATTAATTTTACCTACTGCTGTCAAATAGAAAATGACATTAGTGGGTTATTGTTACCATAATTTTGCAATAGTACAAAACCTGTAAATGAGTTCGTTGTTTGTCTGGTGTCATGCGCGTTTGAGTCAGCAAATTTACCCCACACTTTCTTTCCTATGCCCTGTCCCTCCTTTCTGTTAACCCTTTTATTTCCTTGTTTATTGTTATCTGTTCGCCTATTATTTATTCCCTGTTGAGTTGGAGTCAGACACAGAGATGGCAAGGATAGCGACCATGGGAGAGCCTTTGCTGCCTTCTCACCTGAGACCTCTTACCGCCTTTTTTTACTCTCACTATCTCCACTTATCACAATTACGAGGCATATCCACAAAGTAAGTGTACTGAAGCTCCCGTAGGGAATGTTTTTTGCTATGTTGGGCACACTGTCGTGTAGCGTGACTCCTCCCCTCCGAAACAAGACCAAAATGAGGTCAGTACGTTGAAAACTGTGGTCTCAGGAGCATTTCTCGTGAAAGATGTCGATCGACTCTGCCGCCAAGTGCGAAATCCGCGCGGTCATCCGGTACCTCGTTGTTAAGGAGAAATCCCCAATTGAAATTTTTAATGAGGTAAAGGCAATTTATGGTGAAGGACACATGAATCGTACGAGTGTGTACAAGTGGTGTAGGGAGTTTAAGAACGGTCGTACGAATGTGCATGACGAATTGAGGAGTGGGAGACCGTCGATTGTGACTGACAAACTTGTGGAAAAGATTGAGAATGCGGTCCGTGACGATCGCAGATTGACTCTGGACGAAATTTCTATGAAGTTTCCTGAAATATCCAGATCTTTGCTGCACGAAACAATAACAGAAACCCTCGGATTTCATAAACTGTGTGCAAGATGGGTCCCAAAACAACTGACTGAACAACACAAGTTGAATCGAGTGCAGACCTCTAAAGAGATTTTGGAACGGTGTGAACTGGAGGGTGATGATTTCCTTAAGTGTATTGTTACTGGAGATGAGACTTGGGTTGCACACTATACTCCAGAAACCAAGAGACAGTCCGAACAGTGGCGTCACACCACTTCACCCTCAGCCAAAAAGTTCAATACCACAATTTCTGGGAAAAAAATCATGGCATCAGTGTTTTGGGACCACAAAGGCATCATACTGATCGATTATTTGCCTCAGGGGGAGACCATAAACGCGGCAAGGTATTGTGAGACCCTGAAAAAATTGAGAAGAGCCATTCAAAATCGAAGGAGGGGTCTTTTGACGAAGGGCGTTTGCTTGCTCCATGACAATGCCCGACCTCACACGGCCAACTTCACGAAGGAACTGTTGGACTCTTTTGGATGGGATGTTTTAGACCACCCCCCTTATTCCCCGACCTGCCGCCTTCAGACTATCATCTTTTCACTTCTCTAAAGACGCACATGGGTGGAAAAAAATTTTCAACCGACGAGGAGGTGAAGAGGGAGGTCGACAAGTGGACGAAGGAGGTGGCGGCAGATTTCTACGAGGCAGGCATAAAAAAATTGATCCCCCGCCTAACTACCTGCATCGAGAGAAATGGCGACTACGTAGAAAAATAGCTTAAATGTATACCTACGTAAGCACTTTTTTTTTTTTTAAATACGTTTTTTTGATCCCTAAAAAAATCGAGTACACTTACTTTGTGGATATGCCTCGTATTATTATCCGCCGTATTTACAATCACCATCCACCTGCTCTTTTTCTACCACAAAACTACCACTATTTCACGTTTTCTGCGCGTTTTTTTTTCGTGTACGCAAGCACTGTGCAGACGTGAACATTGTTTTCAAAAGTGCGGTGCATAGACTGGGTTTGTGCTGGAATCATCGCATCCCTCCTGGCCAGGAGCAACCAACGGAGAACGCCAACTCAGGTACCACCATCTCTATTCATACCGCACTCCAATTCAACACCCAAATCCAAACAATGCGCCTCTCTTAAATTTCTGAGTGTTGCCAAATAATTTGTGCGCTTTGCTGTTCGTTGTGTGTTCTTCCTCCTGAACATTCTTCATTAAAGAATACATGAAACTCACGATATCTCCAGGATGGTTCAAGCTACCTGCAGGGCTCAGCTCTAGCCGAGTTGGTACAGAAGTTCACTGAGCTCGATTGTACTTTCCAAGCTCTCGAGCTCTCTATCTGACCTAAGACTGAGCTACGTGATCTGAAGCTGCTGGAAACTCCTTACTACCCCTGCTGATAATTTTCTTTCTTTCAATTTCCTGACGCCGAGCTGGCAATGTATTTTCCCCCTTATGATTTCCCCAGTTGGGATTTTTTCACCCTTCACTTCTCCCCCTTACTTCACACTTCCTCACAGTACTCAACCCTAGACTCATTCCTACACACTCATCCTGGATCACACTAGTTCACCTATCCAGATACTCCTAGTGACGTGTTGACTCTTTCATACTTGACTGAGAAGTCGATTGCATCTCAAGTTACTAACCAGTCACTGACAGTGTAATAATACAGTCCTCTCTCGTCTCATTCATCAACTTACTCATCGCCTGTACTGAATTTCATCTCTGAACACTATCAATGTATTGTGGAGGCACAATTTGGGATGCGGCAAAAAGCGCAGGAAGCCGGGCCACGTGGTCAAAGGGGCTGGCCACTGCACTCAGCAAGTTGTCGCCGTCTTCTTCGCTTTGGAGAAGTAAATTAAAATTTACTTGAAATTTATCCCCAGAGGAATTATTGTGCTATACTCAAATCATCATCTCACTTAGTTTGAGCGAGAGCAAAGTGAGCTGCCATTATACTCTCTTTTTGTTCTCTTTAAATTAAATTACGTTTGATTATCTCTTTTTTTGAGCCCAGTTTGTGTTAGTGGCTTGGATTTGGAGGGCTTCATTAATTTATTAGTTTCCCTATTGAGGAGCGTGTGCCTGGTTGTGTTCCACCCCCTTCCCTGAGAGGAGGAGATTTATTCCACAAATTTGGGGAAGAAACGATCGGCTGCGACCTCTACAGTATAGACAGTTGCACACAATATGTTATAAACATATCTGGTGCAAAGCATCACACAACTTCCCTCGACCTCTGTAAATTATATTAATAAATGCAGCAATATAATTTGGGTGTTTCCTGTATCGGGCTCCCGCCATCGTTTACCTGGGTCAATATCTTAGTCAGTGGTCGATTTATTCATTTGAATTCGTTGAAAAAAGATGCCAATGATTCATTCTGAGGCGAGCGTTCTGGCTGATCAGCACAATATTCCAACTCCCTCAGAATTTCAATTCCTTAATCAGTGGTGTTTATTGAGTCTATTCTCCCAACTTTAAACTTTCCTACAACAGGGTGGGCTGCAATCTGAGTCACCTTTACGGAACACGAATTTGAAGCAAATATATCACTTGAAGGATATTCCGTATAACTGGGAGAAATACAAACTAAGTTGACTCACCTTTGATGTTAAGTTGACACAATTATAATCGTTGAGAATAGTTTGAATGTTCTTAGGAATGGTAGTGGGTGTTACAGCGAAGTTCACAGCCTTCAGAGCTTCTTCGAAATTTTCCTCGTACTCTTGAATTCCGTCTTCGTTCATTTTAATTCCTGCAAGAGGCATAAACGGGTTCGTGACCAAAAATGGCTGTGGTTTAAATACACGCGGTAAACATAGCTTAAAAGAAACAGAATGAGTACATTTTTTCATTGACTCAGCTCCATCACTGAGGAGAGACGATTGTGATACCAGGAAGGGACCTGGACATTAAGACTAAGTGTTAGATTCTAAGATCTAAGGGCAATAGGAGGCCGAGCCTTCAAGTGACCATATTAACAGCCCAGAGGACAGAGCTGGCATAGGACATGGTCATAATGATGGGCAAGAAGTAACAACACATGGTGTGGTGTCGAGACTTGACTGACACATAAATTTCTCTTAGGGTTCAGGAACAGTCATTTTGATAAGAAAGCAGACCTATTACCACGACATTGTCCTCATGTACAAAGCAATTTACCTAGGATTGATTGGATACTGCCCCATTGTCTGGAGGAGCAAACTTAAAGTCAACCAAACGAGAGCATGTCCTAATCCCAGAGAGCTGGGCTCCGCTGTCACCGAGGCCAATGGCGTCACGAGGCAGCATCCACTGAAATGCTTCAAGTGAACACTGGAAAGTTACACACTGACTTGAGCATGGTGGACAAGTAGAGAGTGAAACTGGAGCTTCCCCCACTCAGAGGTAAACTCCATGTAGAACGAAAACTTGTCAAGCTAGATGAATGGGCATTAAATAAATGGCGGGTTTTGTTTTAATAAGCCTGCCTTCATCACGCTATCATTTTGATGAAACCCCAGCAACTGGAAATAGAGGCAGAACTCTGTTGAGCGCTGTTGCACCTTCTTCAATTTGTGGCAACGTGATAGAGAAGACGCGAACACGAGCAAGACTTAGAAGAGAAATAAAAAGAGGCAGAACGACTCACTGTATTAACAGGCAGCATGAAGGCAATGCTCATAAATAATAATAATGTGCGAAGGGAAAACAAAAGAAAACCTCTGTCTCATTGAGGAGGGATATCTTGAAGGAGGAGGCTGGTTGGGTTGGCAGAAGTGAGAGAGTCGTCCAGTTGTAAACAATCATATCAATTCGCACTGCTAATAAGCTAAATGTTCGGAACATGCCTTGTAGCGGTTGAAAGATGAATGGGATCCGTTTGTGAATGTGAGAGCGCCATGATGCGAATTCCAACCTCGTATTGGGTAAGTTTGGAATCAAGAGAGCAAGCAAAATGAGAACCCAAGTGAAAGGGACGTGACACGTATGAGTTTTCCCCCTAACATCCGTGAATGTCTTATGAGAACGTGGGTGGAGACCACTGGACGAGCCAGTTCCTTACAGAATGTGGCCACTTCAATGGGTGACTCCACTTCTTTTCTCTCAAAGACTCTCCATCCTGCGCATCTTGCGCCTCCAGTGTGGAGGAAACAAGAAACCACACGCTGCTCCACTGTATTGACTACAACAGTGAGCGATGGTTGTTGGAAGGACAGCCAAACTTACCAGCTTTGACTGCTACTAAGCAAGCTTATAACCATTTTGCCCATTTTGCAAAGAATATAATATAATATCAGTTTAAATCACATAACTCACTTTTTCTCAGAATATCGCGAAACATTTCTTTGTCTTTGTAATTTTTAGGGAGTTGCCCCTCGTGACTAGTTTTCCACTCTTGAAGAGTCTGGTACAACGGAACGATGTAAGGAACATGAGCGTGATCTTTGAGATCCATTACACTCAAATCGATTGATTCTAGATGTTTGACGAGAGAAGGAAAAGGTTTGTCCAACCTCAGATCCGGATTTTGAGTGTCCGGATGACTTTCAATAATCGTGTGTTCTCTCACTTGTAATCGAGCCGAACCAATTAGGCCGTAAGATCTACTCACAACAAACGGGACTTCGGCTTCCCAACAGACTTTTGAAAGCTCAATTAACATCCTGGAAAGATACAGAAAGATAAAATTAAACATTTCATGAATCCCAAGGCATGTTAGCAGCGCAGAATGGTACTTGGACAACTCACCGTTCGGGTAACGAAGCTGCGATTACTACTGAAAAGTTTTTGAAAAAATTAGGGTTATTTTGAAGAAGTTGTTCCAGAGGCTCATCGACGTAGTCCCCTTTCACTTCTGGGTTCAATTCTAAGAGAAGTTGAGTCGCTACCTGAGCTCTTGGTTTACCTATACTCTCCAGATCTAGGAAAAAGCTGAAAAATATATCAATTTTATTCAGAAGAATAACAATACAAAAGCGAACTTAAATACAGTCAACGTGAAGTAAAGAATCATGTATAGCGGTACATCCGGTCAATGGTAGGCCAACCTTACGTCCATGAGCTTTGGGTCGTCAATTGAGTTCAATACACAATTATTCTTACGAATCTGCATGAGTTAGTTTTTACTTTCCTTGGCTCTACGAAGTAGAAAGGAAAGTTATGTAATCGGCTGAAAAAAAAATTGTGAGATCTTTACGTTTCAGACCCTCCTGAGTCCGAAAAACACTATTTGGGAAAATGGTCTGTGTCTGTGTATGTGTGTCTGTGAACGATTTTTAGAGAAACCCACCGTACCAAATCAGCTCAAACTTGATATCTCGCCCGCAGGTTACCGCGGGACACCAAAATAAGGGTATGAACAAAATCCATCGAAATTTAACTATAGTTATCATAGTGATCAAAACACCAAATATTTTTTTTCTCAAAAACGGCTCTAACGATTTTGATTAAATTTTTTCTCCTAATATGTCAACTATACCATAAAATTCCCATATTCGGGAAAATGACGAGAGCAGCACAATAAATTACCAAAACTTTCGACGAAATCGGTTTTAGCGCGGTTTTTAGAGAAAACCGTTCCAAATCAGCTGAAACATGATGGTGTAGCCTACAGGATACCATGGGACGCCAAAATAAGAGTATGGGCCAAATCCACCGAAATTTAACTATAGTTATCATAGTGATCAAAATACCAAATTTTTTTGTCAAAAACGGCTCTAACGATTTTGATTAAATTTGTTATATAGATAGCTCTCAATAAGACAATTATACCATGAAATTTCCATTCGTGGGAAAATGACGAGGGCAGCACAATAAGTTATCAAAATTTTCGACAAAAAGCGTTTTTAGCGCAGTTTTTTCCTTATAAACTCCGCTGGAATTTTTGTAGAATGTTAAAAGAAATTGGTATTGTAGTCCAATCCAATACCTAAAGTGTGAGTGTTTAAAAACGTTCATGAGGTACATGGGGCTCACTCCAGAAATTCCTGAATTTCAACTACTAACGTTTCGCTTACTACCAGTTCTAAACGGTTTTACCCAATAACTCTGCAAAAGTAATTACTATCCTTCTTCAAAAAATTTGTGTTTACAGCCTCATTGATTATCTGTGTACCAATCGCTCAATAATGGTCCTCGAATGAGTACGAGAAGCGCAATAAATTACGGCACTGTAAGCGCTTCCGCTTTCTGCTACTGTGAAGTGTTGTTTGCCCAAGTTCAAATGAACTGAATGATAAATTAATTGATTAAGTAGAAAAAGCCATGTAAAAAGTGAATTGTTGTAGAGCTAAGGAAAGTTGTGTGTTGCAACGCACCAGATATTTTAAAAAATAAATCGTTCATTCCGCCTGCTCCTCACTCCTGATTACAGGCCTCACTAGTATACGTCACAATATTTAACCAGTTATAACACAATATACAGAAATTAAGTACCCAAGATTGCCATGTATTCCACGTAAACGACCTAGCCCCTTCCAGTCACACAACACCGTCAGTATTGCACTAGTGCAACGTCACACGCCAACCCTGTTGCGCCTGCTGTTGAGTGGCAGTAAGTTGCAATTAATGTAGGCAAAATATTGAGCTTACTTGGACCCTATGTCTTCTTCGGTTACTTTCTTCCCATCAACAATGGTGAATCCACCGATTCCTGGAAGAACTAGTGACTTCAATATTTCTGTCCCAAGCGCAGAAGCGTTGATCAAACAAATGTGGCAATTTTCCAAAGCAGCTTGCCCGTGGTCGCCCCAAAGTCTGCCACAGAAAACGTTTACATTCGTATCTTACGCATTTACTGTTCATTTAGTTTAATTGATAAAACCTTGAACACGACCTCTTTTGTAAATGTTACACATTTTAAACGATGGACGTGATAAGAGGAAACCACCAGTAACGTCATTTATATTGAACGAGGCAAGAGAAGTAGAGCAACACAGAGATATTGCACGAGATGGATAACAATTATAAGAAAATAATATCAGAAAGTTAAAGAGCGCACTACAGTACTCAAAAGAGGAGCAATCAAATACTGAAACTACCCGTATTGGCTCGATTTGTCATATAAATCGATGAACGAGATGTTAGATGAGGCTAGGTAGGGCAGGTAGCCGAGGGAAAGATGGTACAGCTGTTTGTGAGATGTTAAAATTGCTGATTAGAGGCAAGGGGAATAGCAGAGTCAGAGTATCTGGAAAAAAGCAACGTAAAGGTTGCTCTTGAAGGCCCTACAAATATGAGTCCAGCCCTTATCTAGCTTTATGTAATTCATTACGCGAATTGATCGATGTGACACTGATAAAACGCTCATATTGCTGCCTTCAACTTGAATTATGGGAAGACGAATGAACGTTGTGTAGTCTCAAACCGCTTGCTGTCTACAATTGAGTTTTGCGTGGATGAATCCCAAGGTTATTTCAAGTTTTACCCGTGAAAATGTTCGTAATTTAATGGTTCCACGGGCACATCAGGTTGGACACTGGCTGAATTTTCAGGCCTTGGCAAAGCTACCAATCTTCAGACCACTTAAAGATTGACTAAAAATTCATTCCCTAATAACTCTCTTTCCCCTTTTTTTCGACTGTCATTCAACGTTTTCGTGGTAGAATTGTAGTGCAGGAACAGTCAACTGCCAACTCGAAGTTGCAAATTCCGTAAGGGCCTTTAGAGGTGCCTTGGGAAGTGGAGCAAATTGTTTCTTGAGACTGGTAACTCCCTCTAATTGGCAAGTTGTCTAAAAATGAGATACTAAAGTCTCCTCGCCTGTAGCTACACTTTTTCTGTTGGTAAACAGGATACAACGTAAAAAAAAAAAATTCAACATCTGAAAGAGAATCATTTAACCTAAAGGTGATTAGAATTGGCAGGTTATATGTGTTAGGGGCTGCTATCTATTAGAGTACCAGAAATACAGCCAAGGGATGGAAAAGGCAGCTCAAAAGATCCATTCTAGCCAAGGTGGGAACTGGCCAAGGCTTATGCTATTGCTCCCTAAACGGAGAAAAAAACACTGTTTATATCCATCAGAAACAACAGGGACCAAGGAGGGGATGTTGACAGGTCGTACAAGATTGCGATGGCAGACTATGACTCGTTCTCAACCCCCACAGAGAGCATGCAGCAGTCTAGAGTTATCACAACCAATGTAAGAAACCACAATGCCGCCCACGAATAAAAAATGACACCATAGTACAGTGTCAAGAGAAATTCTACCTCAGGGCACATTCCTGGAATGACTGAATGAACGAGGAGGATTGGGGCACATCAGCTGCTCAACTAAGATCCGTGATATATGGATCGTTTTAGTAATCCGAGGACTAGCCACAAACAGAGCAAGAACGTCCTCATGGTAAGAAGCCTCTCAGTGTTGAGTAGACTATGATTCACGTAGCCGTCGTAGGTTACGTCAAAAAGATCCAGAAGCAAGCTTCCCAACTATTACATCCACCTAATTAAATGTGCTACTCTGCTTTGTCACCACACTACTTGGGATACACTGATAGCGTGAAATATCCCCTGGACACTGAACAAGCCCCGAAAATTCCTGGTGGTAGGACGCCAGTGCCTCTATTCCTTTAGTATCAACCATCGTATAAGAACTACTGAACCCATGAGGTGCCCAAATCTCACTAGATTCGCCAATAAACTGAAAAAATTAAATATCAACATTTTAAAACTTGCAGTGATTAGTACCTTAGTTGCCGGTCGTATTTTTTCGACTTCTCCGACTGCTCTGGAGACTTAGGACCGGGAGAAGCCATTTAACAATCAGTATCGAATACTATTTTCACTTTTTATGTTGATGAATAAATTAACTTCGACAATTAAATCACGACTGTCACCGACGATAGTATCAAAGAGATCAATTCGCAAGTTTTGATTCAAACGTTTGGAATCAACTCCGACTGCACGGGTATCCAAAAGCAAGACATTTCCGACTCACGTCAGCTTTTATCCTAAGTCTTTTGGGACACGAAGAAACAGATGTTTTGTGAGATTCATTTCAGTGTTCTCGCACAACCCACTCCTTATCCTCAGAAAACCCATCGCAGGTGGCCTTAAAAGCCACGCGAACACTTTTCTTATTGTAGTCGAGAGACATCATATGTGAACGAAAATCACCATTATAGAAAATCATATAAATCTTACTCTTAAAATTGACTCGTTGGAAACTAATCAGCCTCGAAAATTTATTGTAACATTTTCGCTTCTTTTAGCGAAGTGTTGTTCACAGTAGCCTGAACGGGACCAATAGCCCAAGTACTGCCTTATGTGGTCTCCCCAATGACTTCTGGCTATAAGGAACTTGTGAGACCCGTTTTCTTCTTATATTGACCAATGAGACCTGCTAGAAATCACCGTGATCGCGAACAGCAGTGGTTTACTGGTTTTGTGACAAACGATCTTTCGTCGCCTCATAACAGCAACTACTCGACGGTTCTAACAATCTGCCATTAGGACATCTCACAACATAAACAATATCCCAGCCAGATCCCAGCAGAGCATTCAGGAGCTAATGGTGTAAGCAAGCGGTGGCGATTAAGAAAACAAAGCCCTCCGCATTGAACTAGTACATGAAAAGAACCACAACAGATCAGGGTAAAAGCAAAGAATAGGGACGGCTCCCTCTGGTAAGGCAATATATCGATATATCACCACCGAGGTCAGGTTATCGATATGCCAGACATCGCTCATAGGCTCTCCACCACCAACTGCGCCGGTGACCCATATCGATACTTGCAGTCGTAGCGTTCAAGCAAACTATCGATACATGCAGTCGTAGCGTTATCAAGCGGCCGGTCCATGTTCTTTAGTTCACCCCAGATCAGCCATAATGTTGAATCAAGTATATAGTAACGCAGGCCTAGCTGCGTGAATCACTCTGCATAGAAATATAATACGTCTCATCTTCAATAAGCATTTTACTCGAACATAAAAAGTACCCGAGGGAAGCGAAAAGTTATCCTATTCAAATAATCGGCAGTGGATGGATATAAGCCCAATTATATTACTTGTGGTTCCAAACTTGTAGTAGTGTGTCCTTGTGAAACTTCAAGGTTATTCTTCAGATTCACTGATTCTGTGTTAGATAAATTGGCTGTTCACGGATATTTTGTTGTGACTCACAGTTCGACTTTGTGCTTGACATACGACAGAAGCAGGCTGAACATTGTTCGGTAGGAATATAAAATGAAATAAGTGAGTAGTGCGTTCTTTACTACCCTTATGTTATCTTAATTTGCCAGTCATATCGCAGACTGATTTCGACGAAGTAAAGTTGTTTCCATTGAAATCGTCAATTTTTGCAATTTTATTGACGATCCGTTACGATTCTAAAACTGACTTATGCAAACGCCGGTGCCATCGGTTAATCATTGCAATCTACTGGTGTAGTGAGATTATAGTAGTAAAAAACATCTTGTAGGAACTTGAAAAAATTGCAGATGTGCCATCCGTTTTTAACATTTGAGCTTTAATTTCGATCCAGAGTAGACTGATAGCCCAGTTGCGATGGTGACACATGTTTTCAAAAACTTAGCTGTATGTACTGGAGCGGTGCTAGCCTGTCAGTATTAGCTATCTTTAGGAGTGACGCTGTTGAGTAAGCAAACATACGTTTCTCAGCTAAACCTGTCGGCATAGTTGAATCCGTGTAAAGTTCGGGCCTGTTAGCCACCGACTAGATGTAATCACAAGATTTTAAACCACCGGGATGTAAATGTAGTGAGCTGGAGTATATTGAACAAGTTACTCCACGTAAGTTCGGTTCGGAGTGCGACATTAATTGGGTCAAAATACCTCGTAAAAGGGGAAAACGGGCTCTCATGGGTGAGGATTGGATAAGAGAGTGCGTGAAAGAGACAGCGTTTCTCGGTAACAGATTAACAGCAGCAGTAATAGGGTGAAGTTTGGGTGTGAACGTGATTGTCAAAAACAACTGGGTACGGAAGTAGAGGAAACACGATAATAACAACATGCGAAATGAAGTAGCTGAAGTTAGAAGTGAATGTAAATGAAAAATGCAGGAATCGGCGTAATTCGTGAGGCGTAATTTTAAATCAAAGAAAAGGTTACAATAAATATCTGGTGCGTTGCAACACACAACTTTCCTTAGCTCTACAACAATTCACTTTGTACATGGCTAATTCTATTTAATCAATTCATTCATCACTCAGTTAATTTGAACTTTGTCAAACAACGCTTTACGGCAGCAGGAAGCGGTGCGCTTACAGTTCCAGATTTTATTGTGCTGCTCGTACTGCTTGCAGGACCATTAATGAGCAATTGGCACACAGATGATTGATGAGGCTGTGAACACAAATTTTTTGAAGAAGGATAGTAATTACGTTTGCAGAGTTATTGGGTAAAAACGTTTAGAACTGGTAGTAATCGAAACGGCAGTAGTTGAAATTCAGGAATTTCTGGAGTGAGCCTCATGTATCTCATGAGCGTTTTTGAACACTCACCCTTTAGGTATTGGATTGGACTACAACACCAATTTTTTTTAACCTACTAAAAAAATCCCAGCGGAGTTTATAAGGAAAAACCTGCGCTAAAAACGCTTTTCGTCGAAAATTTTGATATTTTATTGTGCTGCTCTCGTGATTTTCCCACCCATGGGAGTTTTATTGTTTAATTATCTTGTTGAGAGCTAGCTATATAAAAAATTTAATCAAAATCGTTAGAGCCGTTTTTGAGAAAAAAAATTTGGTGTTTTGATCACTATGATAACTATAGTTAAATTTCGGTGTATTTTGTTCATACCCTTATTTTCGCGTCCCACGATGACCTGCGGGCGAGATATGAAGTTTGAGCTGATTTGGTACGGTCGTTTTCTCTAAAAATCGTTCACAGACACACAGACCATTTTCCGAAATAGTGTTTTTCGGACTCAGGAGGGTCTGAAACGTAAAGATCTGAAGAAAACTCAAAATGTTTTTTTCAGCCGATTACATAACTTTCCTTTCTACTTCGTGGAGCCAAGGAAAGTAAAAAATGTGAAGTTTAGGCATGAAGATTACACGTTTAATGTCCTTTCAACACCTCCATGCAAGACCATCTTGCGAACGAACCTAAATCAACTTTATGCACGTACCACACTCAGAGCTTACCCGCTACTTTCGCGGGCGTTGTTTTCATACACTCAAACTAGAAAACTTTGCTCAGCTGTTACTGGCACTGTTTAGCTTATTATTACCACCATCAAGTACTAGTTCTGAATCCCAAACCGAACTTTAGCCTCATCTTCTCGCTGCCCGTATATTGGGAATCAACTGGACACATTTGTTAGAGATTAAACCGACACGCGTTCACCAATCCACAACACCAAGTGAGCCTAGAGGTTCATCATGCAATTCATGGGAGTCGGGTGGTTGAAAATTGGAGAAAAAAAAAGCGAAGAGGGCAGTGAGGAAAGTGGTAAAGTAGGAAGAAGCGAGCACGTCAAAAGTAAGGTGGCGAAAACGTGAAGCTTGGCAGGCGCAAGGTAAGAACTAGGTATTTAGCAGTGTATTGGCAACTCATGAACTGATTATTGCAGTGATAAATTAATGAAATGAGGGACAAACAGTCCGACAATTCCATAGCGTAAAGATTCAGCAGTTAGTTCAGTGGTTCGATTATGTAAGGAGTAAAACAATAAATGGTTAAACAAATCGTGTTTTGTGTCTTGTTTCAGGAGGCTCTGAACAGTGAAACTGATTCTGTTACTTTTTGCCAAGTTCGAAGAAAAAATATAAGATGTTAATGTCGCTAGATCAGCATTTACGAACGGTTAGTCTTAAGTATTAAAGAAATTGGGTTGTGTCCGCCAGTAGGCAAATACTAAAGTTAACGTACCTGTTAGGTGAGTCCGTCTCCTCTGGCTTGTGAGTTACTGTGGGCAAGCGCTTTCGATGTAAAGACATCATCGTCTGGCCCCTTCCCCAACGCTCCATCACTCCTTTCACCTTTCTCTTTGTATATAAAGACCACGACCAACTGACTGACTCCAGTACTGACTAAACGGCCAGACGATGATGTCTTTACATCGAAAGCGCTTGCCCACAGTAACTCACAAGCCAGAGGAGACGGACTCACCTAACAGGTACGTTAACTTTAGGGTTAGTCTTAACTTCTCATGATACGCTAAGTTGAAGTTTGTCACTTACGCTACTAACATATTTTGCCAGAGCTCAGATAGATGCACAGGAAGTGGAAAGCACTGCTGTGCTGCATAATCAGTACAAATATTTGTTGTTGTTGGGATGGATCGAGTTTATCCTCAAAATTTCAAGCTGTAAAGAAAAAACTGAAAGGTTAGCAGCACAACAATAAAATGTATATGGTCTCGACCTACTCGTGGAGGAGGAGTGGGCCATAAAGGAAATAGAAATGATGACACAGAGTTCTTGTCCAGACAAACCAGAAAATGACAACTCGTACGCAAACGACTATGTTCATAGAGCACTTCTGAGACTGAAACACTTGTAAATGATATGAAACACGACAACGAGAACAACGAATATTTACGTTTTCTAGGAAATTGGGACGACACGGCCAGTCAAACTGATGGGTGGGGGAGTGAGACCAGAGGCAGTGTGGGAAATGAACTCAGGCCAGGGAGAAAACGATAACATTCGCTCTTTACTCTTGCGAATTGACGTATAGAATTCCCCTCAGTATTTTCCTGTGATTTCACTGTTGTTCATCTAGATACACTGCATAACTGAGATCCGTTCTAGTCGACATCAGCATCAAAAAACCTAGGAAACGATACCAAACATGACGTAGGTGCAATGAAACTGCCAACATTTCGTTTTTAGCTAATTTTTTGCCCATAACGACACGCGGGGACGACTAGACACCAAATAGAATTTTTTGTGCGAAAGAACAGACTTTTTAGACCCAGTTAAAGGCAAAATATGGCTTGGACGAACTGGCAGAACTGTAATCCCCTTGCCTTGAATGTAACGTGTCTAATTTTGAGGGGGAGGGTTGTAAAAATAAACCAACGAGTTAACTTTCTCACTAGCTAACATACGTTGTTTTTCTGCCGTCTTTCTAACAGTTAAGCCAGGTTTTATACAAAACGAACTATTTAAAAACCGTAGAATACCGAGGGGAATTGCGTTTTTACAGATGATTCAAAAAGAGAAAAGTGCAAGTTTATTGATGACGAGGTGACAGACTGATAACGGTAAAGTAGGTAATATTTCCCATGCACGTGGTATGTTAGAAGGGGTCATGTTCTAGAGGTTTTCCTATCCAATTTTTACATCTTGTGGACCATAATTCCGTAACTAAAGTTGGCACTGTAGCAGTCAAGGTAAAATTGAAGATAGTGAAGGTGTAATATGAATCCAATGCACAGCTCCCAAGCGTGCTTCACAAAATATTTCCTTCAACTCTCAATAAAAGAAATGCGACCTAACGGCTAGTGTCTGAGCACTATGAGAGACGTGAACTGAAAAGTAGCGCTACGAGTGGTCTTTACATCGTAGAACGGTCCTTCCAGTGCCAGACAGCAGGTTCATCAAGACGAATTTGACTTCCCTCATCTCAAATTCATTCTTAATGTGTTCTCTGGGATGTACGAGTTTCTGATGTTTAGGAAAAAATTGATTATGTTTGAATTATCTGACAAATAAAGTTGTAAGTAAGGCTTTAATTCGCTTAACTTAACGTCGGCTCTTCGCTTACACGATATGAGAGCAGACTGGAGTAACAAATCCCACGAATGTCCCTAGTAACCATTTGTTCGGTTCACTATATTATAATAATAAGTTTAGATCTAGCTCACTGATGGCGCTTTTTGTGTAGAAACCTGGAATTGGTGTCAACTGAAACTATTTGTTTGTTTTTTCAGTATGTGTACCCAGAGGCCACTAAAAGAGACTATCTGAAAGCCACTGAACACTACAAAAATCTTACTCCACTGTGGGGAAGGTTTAGTAAGTACCTGGGCCCTTTTCTTTTTTTTGGTACTTGTAATATTTACCAAAGTTAAATCAGAGCAAGACTTGCAATTGCTTGCCATTTTACTCTCCAGTTCTCACAATTTCACTTGTAACTGTTTCTCTCACTTGTTCTGCTCCAGTAGTCCATTTTATTTTAGAAGAGCCCTGGTATTTTCGGGCAGTCAAGTTGTTTCTGTGATGTCAACCACCTCTGCTTATTGACTTAATAATATTGAAAACCCCCTTTTAGAAGTATGTTTCCTCATTCATGTTTGCCTAATAAATCCTTCGTGTTAGAGCCCCGCAAGAGTCTCCTACGGCTTCAATTTTATCCCTCTAGGCAGTTCTGGAGTGCTAAACTAACTTCCACCAAATCTGCTGTATTTGCACAGTTCCTCCCACCTAAATTTATCGCGGATTAGGCTAATGATCTCGACCTGATCCAATGGAGAGAGACATTGCTTATTGTTCCGTACAATCTAATTTCATGATCTCTTCCTTCGGCTGTGTGTCTTCAGGCAAGTTGGTGCTTCGGTTAACTTAATAAACCCTTCCTGCTTGTATCTTGAAAGTACGTTCTTTGGAGTCTTAGGAAGAGAATTTTAAAAAACTTCATCGTACCATATCCACCACATTTGCGTGCGAAGCAATCAGGGCAGCACCTCTCCTTCTTTTTAAATTAGTGAATTCTTCGAGTTGCTCGTTCTTAGTCCGTAGAACTACTCCTCCCCCTCCCCTGAACCCTCCACAGTTCCTGCAATAATAACTCTTATAATAGTTGTGGTATGTTACTTTCTACTCCAGGAAGTGTGTCAGGAAGTATTACAATAGAAACCCAATGCAATTGGAACACTGAGTTTTATTCTCAATTACGTTCGGGGAAGTTTTACCACCACAAACAGGGGACTGGGTAGGACAACGGTTTTTTTCTTCCCGAGGGCATGCGGGACAGGGTCCCTTTGTCACTGTGGCCAC